>PVIR01041994.1:0-12463 GCA_004026965.1 Petromus typicus | reverse complement strand
TCCTTACTTTTATTTTCGCAGGAATTTTATCATAGTAACAGAAAGCTGACTAGCTCAGGCTCAGTAAAATGCAGAAACCCTGTATAGTTCCAATGGATAAGATGCAAATGCAGCTAAAATACTTCTTCAATTATTTCCCAGAAATTATCACTTTTACTTTGAGGAAGATCATTAACAGTCTATGTTTTTATTTTTTTAAAGTATACTACCAAAGAAAATGAATATATTTTAGACTTTTCCACATCAAGAACATAAATCCCTATAAAAGTACAGTCTTGACGTTTGCTTTTAAATATAAACATTAGTACATAAACATTTGTACATTCAAATACAGACAGGTAAACATGTGCTTCAGTCAACAAGTATTTAGTCATTACTTTACTCTCTGGTAGCATAGGATGAAGAATTGAGACCAGAGTCTCAATTAGTAAATAACGTGACCAAAATAGGCCTGCAAGTGATGATAAAATGATTTGACAAAAGAGAATTGTTATTTTTTCTTTATTTCCATGACTGTTCAAATTTAAAGCTAAGAAATCAAATCATAAGACACATCCTAAAATCATCTTACACGATTTTTTTTTTTTTTTTTTTGAGACAGGGTCTTGCTTTGTGGTTTAGGCTGGCCCTGAGCTCAGCCTCAAACTCACCTCACAGCAATCCTCCTGCCTCTGCCTCCTGAGTGCTGGGATTACAGGCGTGAGCCACCACGCCTGGCACTGTGGTATGTGGTACTGATTGCTGCTGGGATGAGTCTCCACGCCCAGTATTTTTATGTGATTACCCAGGATTGAACCCTGGTCCTTGAGCTTACAAGACAGGCGCCAGAACCACTGAGCTATATCCCCGGCCCCAACTTACACAATTTAACTGAATGATAGGCTTTAAATAAGAAACATTTGCTATTATAAAAAAGGTAATTATATTATGACTACACATAACTTACATGAATACTGTGCAGCCATAATAGAGAATTTACTGTTGAGATGAATGCTAAGTTAAATGAATTACAAACTGGTGTATCTAATATATTAAAATCTGTACTAAATATTTTTTAGTCCATATATAAAATCACCAGTAGTGAGATATATCTACATTTCATACCTCTGATAACATGCAGACAGATATGGTATTCTAGAAAAAAAAATATAAATATAATTTAATTATGAGCAATAGATGAGCTCAATTTGAGAGATGTTTTCCAAAATAATTGACTAGAATTCTTCAATTATATCGACATGAAAGACAAGAAAAGACTAAAGAATTTCCCAGACTTCAAACAGAATAAGAAGACAAAACTAAATCTCATCCCAGAACACAAAATACACTAGAAATAGAGAAGTAGAAGAAAATAAATGTTACACTGTTAATTTATTGTTGACCCAACATTTTTTTAGCTATGATCATTTTTACAAACATTTTTAGCATGTGTAAAAGTACATAAAAGATATGTATGAGCTATTTGCTCTAGTTCAGTCACTTCTCAGTAATATAAAATTATTTTAAAATAAGTAATTTTAAAAGGCATCATATGAATCAAATTATGTATACTTTTATAAGGATAAATATTTCATGAGCACAATAAACTTTTGATGGTGACAGCCTCAGAGAAGTAGACAGGGATTCCTGAAAGTTTGGGAGGAAAATGAATACTGCTTTTTATTTCATCTTTGCTTTCTATGTTCTCTCCATATTTCCTTCTTTCCTCCTTCCCTCCCTCTTGCTGTATGCACCCACTTAAATTTACTAAATTAAAAATTAAGAAACAATGATTTGTCTTCATATCTTTTTTAATTTATTAAAAATCAGAATTGATGATATTTTAATTTGGTCAATGATTATTACAATATATGTGTAAAAAATAGCAAACCTAAAACTTATTCACACAGTATTTCATGGAATGTTACAGAAAAATAGGAACCTCTGTCTTCTTTTGAACACAACTGAAATTGGTTCTGTAAGATGAACCTGGACAATGCACTGAATTCTTCTTATTCAACCTGAACCTACTGTTACCTTGAGTCAGTTTTGATAGTCACCCCACCAAGGGTATAAAATCAAAGTGTTCAGGCTTGGAGAATCATATACCAACAAGGACCTGACTTGTTAGAACTTGAGTTTTTCACTCCAGAGTTTTCTTCCTAAAGTAGCTCTTAGGACAGCCCCCTGCACAAATGTTTGTTAAACAAATACATTAGTATAATATTCATGCATTTATAATATTTACCTTCTTGTAATCACCCACTGTTAACACAGTCAGTACATGTCCTGCGGTGTGTGAATATACACAGTGGAGGAAATCCTACAAAGATATATCCTGTAATTGAAAAGTTTGACAGGAAGGAAAAAAACGAAGCAAAGATCTTCATCTCTTTGCAACCTCTTCCTCTACTCATTCAGACCTTCCCGGCTGACTGAGGCTCTGAACATCTGGGAAGAGCTAAGTGCTTTGTTATTCTTTAGCAAGGATGGTGCTTCTTTTGCAAATGCAGTTAGTCTTCTTTTCACAAGTCTTTTCAAAAATAAGTCATCATTACTTTTCCCAAACTACATAATGATGCTTTGTCTACTGAAGCATAAATTGAATGCAATATTGTTCTGCACAGCAATTACTTTTAAAAAATATGTTTCCAGGATGTGTTTTTTGTGTAGAAGATTAAAATCAGAGGGTGTTTTCATATGCTAGGTCATTTGTTGAATAAGACTGAAGCTTTATTTAATAATAAAGGAACAGATTAAGGCAAGTAGAAGGGACCAAGCCACTATAGTTGTTGTAGTCAATTATCTATTTCCTCCAGTAATCACTTGAAGGATATTCTTTACTATCTCTATCTCTTGCATAAAAACCTCTAATGGTCTCTTAGAAGCTTTTGTATCGTTGGTGCTAAGAAACCATAGCATGAACAATGGAGCCTCCATACTGAGTCCCCCTATCTCCATCTTGCTCTGCTTGGGGGCCTGAGCTCTGACATTGCATCTTTGTGAACAGGATTTACAAAGTGGCCAGAGATGCAGGCTGAAGTGCTTTCCAAGCAGAAAACCTGTTTCATCAAGTTCAAAAAATTTATACTTGCCAGTATTCCCATTCCATATAGCAAAAGTAAATTTTTCACTCCAGAAAAATAACTGAAGCCTAAGGTATAATTGCAGTTGTGCTATGTTATAAGTGGAATTACATCACATATCACAATATTAAGGTAAGGCAGCCAGGGATTTAGCTCAGTAACATCACACCTACAGTGCAAGCACAAGGGCCTGAGTTTGATCCCTGGTAGTGCCAAAATAATAAAAACAAAAATAAAGTAAGCCTCCCTGCTAGCTTTGTGGAGAATTTTCTTTCTATATATGTCCTCTTATATTTCCTGCAAGCATTTTAAGGAAACCTCAGGTTTGGGTATACTTTGCCTAGCCACGTGGGAATGCAGGTTTATTTTGATGACTTTAGCACCCATGTTTTAGGTGCACAACACAAGCACTGGTGTGGAAAAATCTGCCTGTATCACTCCAGGATCTTTTCATTGTTTATTTTTGGAACAAAGATAAACTATATCTCTGGAAACAAGACTTCTGTTTAAAATGGATTCTCAAAAGACCTCGTCTGTGTGAATAGATTCAGATACATGTAGATGTCAATAACTCTTATAACCCCAAGGTATTCTCCCATTCTCCAACTTTCATCTCAAATTTCCCACTACACATCCATACCTAGGTGCATCTTTCTCAAGAGGAATTCATATTTATTTTGATTTCACTGTACATGCAGAGTTAAGTGAGTCTCTCTGCAGCTCTTCTCCTTGACCTTACTTACTGCTGGTACATGTGATACGATGGCAGAAGCTTCTTATCTTTTCATTATTGTACTTCCCTTGCCACATGTGATGTCCACTATCGACTTTGTTCAAACTTTGTAAGACAAATAAATTAACTTGCACAACAAATCTGAGTATTTAGAGTTGAGCAAACAGTGAGCTTCTGAAAGAAGTCCTACTCTACCTTGCTAATCCCAAATACAAAGAATTAGGGTCCAGCTAAAAATTCATATGGAGAATGTCCATAAGACTATCATCACTTTTGTACCAACTGTTATTTGAGAGCTTTCACAAACCCACCTCAGATTTGATAATTCACTATGAATCTTAGAGAGCTCACTGAAAATGATTACACTCAGAATTAAGGTTTATTAAAGGGGACAGGTTATACATTAGAATGAGCCAAAGGAAAAGATGCTTCAGATGGAGTCTCAAAGGGTTTGAGTGTGAAGCTTTCATTGTTCCCAGAAATCTTTATCTTCCTGTCACTGATACATGAAAAAACATGCAACTGTTGTCAGTCTGGGAATCTCACTGGAATGTGCAGTTTCACTGGAGGGTCATCAGGAAGGTACAACTGAAAGACTCACATAACACAGGGGTCCTGAGGACCACGTATGAGCCAGCTCCTTAGCATGAACAATCTGATGTGGTTCAAGGGTCCTATCAGGAAAAACAAACATGTTTCTATTGCTTGCGATATTTCAGAGGCTTAGAAGTTATCTCTCAGGAGCCAGGACTAGCACTTTTTTTTTCTTTTTTGAGCAAGAACAGTTTCTTTACTACACATAATTATATCCATTTTATAAATTTAATAAAAATACCACAAGATCTGATGGTATTGCTCAGCAGTACAGCACATGCTTAGCGCAGGCAAGACTCTGGGTTCAATGAGAAGGAAAGAAAAGAGGGAGGAAAGGAAAGAGGAGAGGAATGAGGGAGGGTTCAAGTAGGAGAATCATGTATGATAGTTGGGAGAACTAGAGTTGGAACACAGGACTGTTTCTTTCTAAAGTCTGTCTTATTTTGAATGCATCTTCTATTTGAAGATGCATCTCTATATGCAAATTCTGGCCCCACTTTGCTGAGCAGTTCCATCTCATGAATTTTTGAACTAGGTTATTAGCAATCCCTTCTTTCTAATTTCTCCATTTGCAAATATTTATCTTGTCCTCTAGTAATAAGTTTGACTCCCGTAATCCAATCAGTTGTCAAGGCATGGTGACTCTGTTTGTTTTAGAAATGCCTGTTTTTCTCTTTAATAATACAGTAGTTCTCATTTTCATCATTTCTCACATTAGTTCATACCTCTTTAAATAGTTTTCTCTTGGCACTAACCACATGCTATTATGACTTGGTCATTATACTGACCAATGATAAGAAGCAGAGATGTTCCAAGTGTTACTCTTAAAACTTTCCATCAGATCCTGAGGTGAAGTTCAAACTCTTTAGTACAGTTAACCTGGCCTACAACAACCTAAGCTCACATCATGTTCTAACTACTCTAAATGTCACCCTCCACACATCTTATGGTCTTGTGTCTATGAACTTTAATCATCCCAAGTACACAACGTGTATAACTGTAACAACTCCACATTTATCTTCTTAGATTTTCCTCCTTCTTTATATATCATAAGTATTTAAAGTCAAATTCAATTTAAAAGTTATCTCACTGGTGATGCTTTTATTCATTTCCCCAAGCAGAATTATTATTTCAGAACTGGAACTTTTTATTTTGTAATACTGCCCAACACACTATTCTAATTGACTGGTGGAAATATGTCTTCAAGGTACAGTGGTACTGTCTATAAAGTGAGTGGAAAACTAATTATACTCCCCAACTGATTATATATAGTTTCTGAGTGACCTTATCCCTCCCAGGGAGACACTGTCTTATTAATCACAGCATCTATCATGGCTAATACATAGTAAGTGTTAAACAAATCCTTGTTTAAAAGCTAAACATATTAAGTGAACAATGAATATGTAAAGGAATGAATAACCATTCTCTGAGAAATTCACTTAATTTTTCAGTGAACTACTCAGGGCACTGAACCTAATTGTCTTAATTCTATTTTTTAAGGGCAAATTGATTATAATACCTATCTAAAAGCAGAAGCAAGTTTTAAGATTTGATTTCTGATAATTCTAGGAATTTAATAAAATGCTATCTAATTATTTTAATATAATATCTATAGTATTTGTCCAGAATCTTCCTACAGTCACTAACAAATTTTCAAAGATAAATAAACTATAAATCTTCCCTATGGAAAGCTCAGAGTAGAACAGTGAGACACAGTTAGAGACAAAACCATGTTTAATTATGGCATACCACACGTTGAAGACAGTGTTGATGTTCCCAGTACATTTTGAAGTCTTGTATTGTGATGATCCCAACTTCATTCCTTTTATTCCACATTGTCTTCCTTACTTTAAGACTTTTGGTGTTGCCGGTCCCTGTATATTCTAGATATCAAACTTTTGTCAGATGTAACATTTGAAAATATGTCTTTCATTCTAGATGCTATTTCTTTGCACTGCTAGTTGTTTCTCTGCTGTATACAGAAGCTTTTATTCTACTGTAGTGCCATTTATGAATTTTTATTTCTGTTCCCAGTATATTTGGGATCAAAATTTTAAAAAAAATCATAGCCCTAACCAATGTCCTGAAGAATATCCAGTACGATTTCTTGTAGTAATTTCATAGTTTAAACTTTTGCTTGTAAGAATATAATTCAGAACAATTGAAACAAATCAATAGTTTAAAAAATACCATATTAAAATGGGCTAAATATAGTCAGTTTTCAAATGCAGACATATGAATGGGAAACCACTTTTTGAAAAATTCTCAAGAAGCGGCCGTGATTTAGTTCAGTGGTTCCGGCGTCTGTCTTGCAAGCGCAAAAAACCCAGATTCAATCCCCGGTAACCACATACCATACTGGGCATGGAGACTCATGCCCAGCAACAACCAATACTACATACCACAGTGCCGGATATGGTGTCTCACGCCTGTAATCCAAGCACTGGGGAGGCAGAGGCAGGAGGATTGCTGTGATATAAGTCTGAGGCTGAGCTCAGGGTCAGCCTGAACCACAAAGTGAGACCCTGTCTCAAAAAACCTTAAAAAAAAAAAAAGAAAAGAAAAATTCTCAAGAATACTAATCATCAAGAATATTCAAATGATGGACTGAGCCACCGAATGAGCACCGGGTGGGAGCTTAATGACATCCAGGTCTAGGCCGGAAGAGCGCCCATGGACTGAGGTTACCAGGTCAGAGTCTGACTTTCTCCACAGCAACTGCAGAAGCACATCCAGTCACCTTGTACTGGTGAGGAGGTGAGCCTGTTGGACATCAGCCCCTACCATTGCGGCTGCACAGGGCCTACAGCCTACTGGCCTCCAGGCAGACTGCACAAGTGAGCCCAGAGACTCTGTACTGGTGAGCAGGCAGACCCGTTGGAACCACAGGCAGCGCCATTGTACCAGTGCAGGAGCCAGAGCCTTCCTGCCTATAAAGCAGACAGGAGAAGGTGTTCTGACTGTATTGATTGAGTGCCTCATATGGTGGGCCAGAACTAGGGGTTTTTCTTTAGGTCCCAATACAGACTTCAAAGAACAACCCAGGAAACACTGCTATTCTAAGGTTCCTAACTATTAGGAGGAAAGTGACTTGCAACAAACAGCGCCAGAAAACAGGGCAGGTAGGAGATGAGGAAACACTCAAAGTCTCAGATACAAAGATCCTCACCTCCAGGTAACACAGGGGGAAGGGAAATAGAGAAGTTTGAAGCCCAGTCTCCAGGGCCCTCAGAAATGGTAACCAAAGCAGATCTAGTAAAATGGAAATCAGAACTGATCTCTGAGATGAAAGCAGAGATATTGGACACTGTCAACATGATGATCAATAAAGCTACAGAGGAAATCATGGAGTTGATAGACTCCAAGATAGCAAAACCAATGGAAACTTTTCAACACCTACAAGCAGAGGCAAGGAAATCAAGAAAGAAAATGAAAGTTTGCGCACTAGAATGAATTTGGCAGAACACCACATTTCAGACCTAGAAGACAGGATCTCAACCAATGAACTGGAAAGGCATAATCTATGGAAAAAAGCAAGCGATAATGCAAAGTCAACCCAACAGCTCCTAGATGATTCAAAGAAGAATAACATAAGATTGATTGGAGTCACTGAGGAAGCAGGAGACAATGCTAACGACATCAAAAAGCTATTCACACAGATAATGGCAGAAAACTTCACAGGCAAAGGTAAAGAATTGGACGTGCAAATATATGAAGCAGACAGAACACCACATGCCCATGACATGAAAATATCTACACCTAGGCATATCATCATAAAAGTCCCAGATATCAAAAAAAAAAGAATGAAATACTGAAAGCAGCCGTAGAAAAGAAAACAGTTACATTCCAAGGGAAGTCGCTCAGGATCACAGCGGACTTCTAAACTCAAACACTCAAAGCAAGAAGAACCTGGAGTGAAGTCTTTCAACCTCTAAAGGAAAACAACTTCCAACCCAGACTGATGTATCCTGCAAAACTATCCTTCAAAGTTGATGGGGAAATAAGATACTTTCATGACAAAGAACACCTGAAAAACTTCACAAATACAAAACCTGTGCTGCAAAACATTTTAAAGAATACCTTGGAGAAAAATAAGGAAAGTTACAAAGCCATGAGACCTAACTGAGTCAACCCATGGGACCAAACAAGAAACTGACGGGGAAAGGGCAAAAGTAGAATAACAGAGCCAAGAACAGAAAAACATGGCAGCACTCAATTTACCTATATCAGTCATAACCATTAATGTCAATGGACTGAACGTGCCAATTAAGGGGTACAGACAGGCAGAGTGGATCAAAAAACAAGATTCTACAAGCTGCTGTATACAAGAAACACACCTAATTCAGAAAGAAACCCATGGGCTAAAAGTAAAGGAATGGAAAACAATACTCCATGTGACAGGAAACAGCAAGAAAGCAGGAGTGGATATTTTATTTGCAGACAAAATAGACTTCAAGCCAAAGCTGATAAACAGAGATAAAGATGGACACTATCTTTTAGTTCAGGGAAAAATCCAAGAGACAGAAATCACAATCTTAAATATCTATGCTCCAAATTCTAATGCACCCAACTATGTAAAACAAATATTAACGGACTTGAAAAACCAGATAAACTCCAATACAGTAAGAGCAGGGGACCTCAATACCCCACTGTCACAGAGAGACAGATCGACTGGACAAAAAGTCACTAAAGAGATCCTTGAGCTCCACCAGACACTTCAGCAAATGGACTTACTAGATGCCTACAGAGTATTTCACCCCACAAAGTCGGAATATACATTCTTCTCAGCTGCTCATGGATCATTCTCCAAAATAGACCATGTGCTCATTCATAGAACAGGTTTAAGCTAATATAAAGGGATTGAAGATATCCCTTGTATACTGCCGGATCATAGTGCCCTGAAATTGGAGCTGAATAGCAAAGGAAAGCCCAGGATCTTCGCAAACACGTGGAAACTGAACAACACTCCGTTTACCAACCAATGGGTCACAGAAGAAATTAGAGAAGAAATTGAGCAGTTCTTACAACTAAACAATAACCCCAGTACAACATATAGAAATTTATGGGACACAATGAAAGCAGTTCTACGAGGAAAATTCATAGCACTGAAGGCCTCCATCCAGAAAACAGAGCAAGCTCAAATAAACAACTTAATGCTGAACCTCAAGTGACTACAAAGAGAAGAGAAAAACAAATCCAAAGCTCACACTAGGCAAGGAATGATAAGGATAAGGGCAGAAATTAATGCAATAGAAACCAAGAGAACGGTTCAAAAAAATCAATGAATCGAAAAGTTGGTTCTTTGAGAGGATAAATAAAATTGATAGACCCTTAGCCAACCTCATTAAAGAAAGGAAGAAAAAGGCTCATATCTATGCTATTAGGAATGAGAACGGAGAAATTACTACTGACCCAGAGGAAGTCCAGAGGATAATAAACACCTACTTTGAAAATTTATACTGCAATAAAATGGAAAATGTAGAAGAAATGGATAGATTTCTAGACACATATGAACTCCCAAAGCTGAATAAAGAAGATATAGAAATGTTAAATGCCCCAATAACAATCCGTGAAATTGAAAATGTAATTAAAAACTTGCCAACAAAGAAAAACCCTGGACCTGATGGTTTTATTGCTGCATTCTTTAAAACTTTTCAAGAAGAGTTAGTGCCTCTACTTCTGAAACTCTTCAATAAAATTGAAAGGGAAGCAGTACTCCCAAACTCATTCCTGGACGCAACCATTACCCTGATTCCAAAAACAGGGAGGGATACAACCAAAAAGAGAACTACAAGCCTATATCTCTAATGAACATCTATTCAAAAATCCTCAATAAGATCCTGGCAAACAGAATACAGAGAATTATCAAAAAGATCATACACCCTGACCAAGCTGGATTCATCCCAGGGATGCAAGGATGCAACATATGTAAATCAATAAATATTATACACCATATTAACAGGATTAAGGATAAAAATCATATAGTCATCTCAATTGATGCAGGAAAAGCATTTGACATATCACAACACCCATTTATGTTCAAAACTCTACAGAAGATCGGAATAGATGGTCTGTATCTCAAACTAAAAAAAGCTATCTATGAGAAACCCTCAGCCAGTATCATACTAAATGGTCAAAAATTAAAAATTTTTACACTAAGATCAGGAACAAGACAAGGATGTCCTCCCTCGCCATTTTTGTTCAACATAGTTCTGGAAATATTATCCATAGCAATTAGGCAAGAGAAGGAAATAAAAGGAATAAAGATTGGAAAAGAAGAAGTTAAACTGTCATTATTTGCTGACGACATGATACTCCATCTAGAGGATCCTAAAAACTCAATTGAAAAACTGCTGGACTTAATCGCGAATTTTAGCCACGTGGCTGGTTACAAGGTCAATGTTCCAAAATCAATAGCCTTCGTATACACAAACAGTAGACCCACTGAGATAGAAATTGGAGAGTCAGTCCCTTTCAAAATAGCACCCCCAAAAATAAAATACCTAGGAATCAATCTAACCAAGGAGGTGAAAGACCTCTACTCTGAAAACTATAGCACTCTGAAAAAGGAGATAGACGATGATATCAAAAAATGGAAAGACATACCTTGCTCCTGGGTAGGAAGAATCAATATTGTCAAAATGGCTGTATTCCCAAAACTACTCTACACATTCAACGCAAACCCAATTGAAACTCCAACAGCACATTTCACAGATCTAGAGAAAAAAATTCAAACTTTCATCTGGAACCACAAAAGACCTAGAATAGCTAAAGCAATTCTAAGCAACAGGAACATGGTGGGGGGTATCACAACTCCGAATGTGAAACTATATTATAAAGTCACCGTGATAAAAACTGCATGGTACTGCCAAAGTAACAGACCTGAGGATCAATGGAGTAGACTAGAAGATCCAGAAACTACTCCAGATACACTAAGCCACCTCATCTTTGACAAAGGAGCCAAAAATCCTCAATGGAAGAAAGATAGCCTCTTTAAAAAGTGGTGCTGGAAAAACTGGGCTTTAATTTGCCAAAGACTAAAACTAGATCTGACTCTTTCGCCGTGTACCAAGATAAAATCAAAGTGGATAAGAGACCTAAATATTAAAACAGGCACTCTAAACCTGTTGCAAATTAGGTTAGGTAAAACTCTCGAGGACATTGGCTTAGGGAAAGTCATCATGAACAAAATTTCTATAGCACAGGAATTGGCTGAAGAAATCAAAAAATGGGACCTCATTCTTTTAAAAAGCTTCTGCACAGCAAAGGAAACCACCAACAGTGCAAATAGGCAACCAATAATGTGGGAAAAATCTTTACCAGCTGTTCCTCAGACAAAGGGCTACTATCTAGAATATATAAAGAGCTCAAAAAAATCAGCCCACCCAAATTTAATGACCCAATTCAAAAATGGACGTCTAAAATGAACAGATATTTTTCAGAGGAAGAAGTAAGGGCAGCTAAGAAGCATATGAAGACATGCTCAGTATCATTAGTCATTGGAGAGATGCAGATTAAAACAACACTGTGATTTTATCTCACTCCACATAAAATGGCTACCATTTCACATTCAGCCAACAGAAAATGTTGGAGAGGCTGCAAAGAAGATGGAATCCTTCTCCACTGTTGGTGGGAATGTAGACTCTTACAACGCCTGTGGTGATCTGTTTGGAGATTCCTCAAAAAGCTAGGATTGGAGGTCCCATTTGACCTGGCCATTACCCTCCTAGGTATATATACACAAGAATTAAAAGACTCATATCACAGTGACATATGTGCACCCATGTTTATAGCAGCTCTGTTTGTGATTGCTACATCTTGGAAACGACCCAAGTGTCCATCAACTGGAGACTTGATATAAAAGCTGTGATTCTTCTACAGGATAGAGTATTACTCTGCCCTAAAAACTGAAAGGTTTGAATAATTTATACTTAAATGGACATACCTTGAGGATATGTTCATAAGTTAAATAAATAGGGCACAGATAGATACATATCACATCTTTTCTCTAGTATGAGAAAAGAAACATGTAAATGAGTTGTAGAATTGTATGTTGTATATTGTAAAATAG
>PVIR01041993.1:0-12464 GCA_004026965.1 Petromus typicus | reverse complement strand
TGCTTTACCCAGTGAATGGATGGCCTGAGCAGCATAGGAAAGAGAATGCTGTCTTGGTGGGGGCAGTGGTTTCTTGAGATAGAATGTACTCTTGGTAAAGAGACTGTGAATACTGCTGGATGACACCAAGGACTAAAAATACTATACTATAAAAACTCAGCAAGTAAAACCAGGTTTGAAACGATTAACTAACTTTGAAAGTTCATATTGTAGCATGAGATGCATTTTGAAAACCAAAATGCTGTAAACATTACCAAATGCTACAGAAAAAATTTGCATGAAAAGAAGAGCCAAATGATAATAGTTAACTTCATTGTTATCACATAAACAAACAATTGAATAGCTGCCTCACTTCAACAGCCATCAGTCTGAGTAGTCAGCTGTCATCAACATGGAAACATGACCCTCTGCGAACACACAGTATGATTCCCTCAAGGCTAAGGTGGTCATTAATACCTTCTTAACAATAAAATATTTTCACTGAAGGTATGTATACTTCTATATATAATGCTGTTGTATACTCAGTATAATATAAATACAACTTTCATATGTAAGTAACTTGTTTGCAATATTTATTTTACTAGGGCAGTCTAGAACTGAAGTACAATATCTCCCAGGTATGCTTGTGTGATCAGTAAACACATGTACAACTAAGTACTTGTTTCTCAAAGCAGCTACTGTTATTTTCTGTTTTAGAAATGAAGAAACTAGAAAAGCACTGAGATACTAAGTAACTCCCTTAGAATTACACACCAAGTAAATTTGGAGCTGTGATTCAGATTCAAACAATGTGGGTCTCTAGACCATGGGTCTTTAAGGGACATATAGTAAACATATTAGGCTTTCATCCTCCAAGGTCTATGTTGCCTTTGCTTATTTCTGCCACTGAAATGTGAGTGCTGCCATAGCTAGTATGTAAATAAGTGTGAACTGAGTTTAAATAATGCCTTATTTAATAATAGATACCCAAATTTTATGTAATATTCTTTTGTCATGAAATATTCTTCTGACATTTTCCTTTTTTTAAAAATTTCAAATCTTTATTAGTATATTATATATACACACATCATGGTCACATTCAACATTGAGAGTTTTCACCAGTATATAACATGACTTAATTCTCATTTTTTCCTATTCCCTTACCCATCCTACAACCCATTGTTTTAAAATTTAAAATTTTTTTTTTTAATTTAAAAATTTTTAAAATTAACATCACATTATTTTTCCCCCATTACTTACCCTATACTCCATTTCCTTTTGAATATTTTCTTTTTCACAATATCTACTATATATTCTAGAATTCATTTACATCTTCATTTCTCATACCAGAGGAAAGATACAATATTTACACATCTATGACCTATTTATTTCACTTATGAGGATGTCCTCAAGGTATGTCCTTTTCAGTAGAAATGACTCCAACTTATCATTTTTTATGGCAGAGTAAAGGTCTATATAGAATTTTATAGAAGAACCATTATATATATAAAACTCCATTTCATAGAAGAACCATATCTTCTTTATCTAGTCTCCAGTTGATGGGCATTTGGGTTGTTTCCAAGATTTAGCTATCATAAACTAAGCTGCTATAAACAGCTTAGCTGGGTCAAATGGGACCTCTAACCCTAGTTTTCTGAGGAATTTCCACACTGATCTCTACAGAGATTGCACAAGTCTACATTCCCACCAACAGTGGAGAAGAGTTCCTTTTTCTCTGCAGCCTCACCAGCCTTTGTTGCTGGCTAATTTCACTACAGCAGCCATTCTTTGTCAAATGAGATCAAATCTCAGTATTGTTTTCATCTGCAACTCTCTAATGACCAGTGATGTCTGAGCATCTCTTCATATGCTTTTTGCTGCTTTTATTTCTTCTTCAGAAAAGTGTGTTTATTTCAGATGCTTATTTTTGAATTGGGTCTTTAAATTTAGGAGGTTGATTTTTAAAGTTCCTTATATATTCTGGATAGTCACCCTTTGTCTGAGAAACAGCTGGTAAAGATTCTTTCCCATCTTGTTGGTTGCTTTTCACTCTGTTGGTGGTTTCCTTTATGCTATGTTTGTTACTGTTAGTGCTCAGTCCTTTTCAACTAAGATGATCTGACTGTTCTGTTGGAGTGCCTTCCATGGTATGCCAGAACTCGGGTTGTTTAGGGCCTGTTGCAGACCCAAGAACAACAACCCAGGGAATACTTTTGACTTTTTCTTTCAAACAATTTAAATCTGACTAGCCATTTGTATGCACTATATTAAAAGTGACCTTCCTTGGACTAGATCTAGTCTATAGATAGTATTTTCCAGCCCTGCTGTTGTCTGCTCCTTTTATTTTGGGGTCTTGTTTTGTTTTGTTCTTCTACTGTGCACTGTGCAGTTTTCTTTCATGTGAACTTGATAAATTGATCTCTGTATACAGTTAATCTTTCAGTCAATAAATGATATAAAATTTGAAACTTTTTACTTGTACATACAGTGATAATGATTTCAGATTTTCTTATTTCACAAAGAGCCACTGACTTTCCAATCTTCCTCTAAGGCAGAGGTGGCCAGACTGTTTTGTATTTATTTTCTCTTACTTTGTATGTGTTTTGCTCTCATGTTGTTACTATGAAATTATTTTTTATTAAAGTAGCTAGTCATGGGGCAAGCACAGTTCTGTCTGTGTTGACTTCTGTTTTTTTTTTTTTTTTTTTTTTTTTGTATTTCCATAATTCAGACAACAATTGTACATGCTTGCTGTGGTTTAGATATAGTTTCAACATCCCCTTTGTCTTGATGTATTGAAATTTAACCCCCCTCGTGAGGAATTAAGAGAGTAGAAACTGAATCTTACTATGGTGTTGAAAGTTTGAACTTTTGTGAAGTGACTTTGATTACAGTCATAGTATTTTTGACTCTTTAGATAATATTGATCTGATTATTAAATGTAAATTTATTGTCATAGCATATTTTCCTACCATTAATAGCCTTTTTATTCTCTCCTTCATACAACTGTTCCAAGCAATCAATACTAGCTGCACAACATTGTGATACACTATCATTCTCTTCTACTGAGTGCAGATATAACTACTCTATTTTCACATTACAATAGTGATATATCTAAAAAGAATAGAAATACAGAAGAATTAGTTGTATTTTTCTCTAGAGAAAAGGGAGTTTATAGGCTGAGTAGCTAGGTGAAATCACATAAGCAAGTCTGGAAGGAATAATAGACTGAAAGATCCGAAAGGACATAGGTGTTATAGGAAGTACGGAAACTTGAAGAGCATGGAAATTATGGTAAAAAACTGATATGTAAGAACAGATTTGGATCAGAGTGAAAGATTCTTAAATAATAATAAGGAATTTGGATTTTTAACGTAGATCTGTGATCTCAAATATCTAAGTAGGATAGGAAGAGAATGTAAGTTATACATAAAATAAGAAAGATGGATGGAGGCTACCAAATTGGAAGGGAAGAGTTCATAATCTATATAAAGATACTAGCTGCTCAGCTTATTCTATCATATAGAAATACAAGATTTGTATTATTGGGGTTCTTGTTTTGCAAAAGCACTGAGAAATCTAGAAATATATTAAATTTTAAAATACTGACAACCAGTTAAATATATTATCCATACAAACAATGTGTCAGCCAAATCTGTGTGCCTTAGATTGTACATTAAAAACAGTTTGTAAAGTCTCTAGCAGTGGAATCATTTTTTATATTTTAGAAAGAAAAATGTCAGTTTTGCTGAACTTTAACTTTTTGTCAGAATGATACAGCAAGAGTAGAAACAGGTCTATTAGTAGTTTAAAGATGAGAAAGATGTAGATTATTAGTGCTTTATTAATAGGGATGGTGAAGATTCTGCTAGTACTTTTGATGGGACAAATCAGTATGTTCGTTTTCTAAATATATACTGATTAATAGTAAAGTGAATACAAAAGGGTTAAATATATCTTTGATCCTTAAATCTTACTTACACTATGCAGAAGAAACAGATTTTACTAATTTGTTGTGTATCCCTCTAGCCAGTTTCACAGTATATAAACTTTATTGGTGTGAATGTGCCTTCCACCCCTTAACTTCCTTTACACAAAGATAACAGTATCAGTTCTCCCTTATCCATGAGGAACATATTCCAACATGTAGATCTTGACACGTTAGTAACAAACCTGACATATGGTATGTTTCCGTACTTCCATACTGCTGTATGTTCCACAGCATTGTTACACGGTGACAAAGTTAATCTATCCTTTTCTGTTTTATCTTCTTGTATCTTTTTTAATCACTACTTTTGTGCTATAGAGCCATTTTAATTAAAATAAAATTAGTAGTCTTCAACACAAGCATCTCAGTACCTTGACAACTGTTTTATGACCAAGGCAGCTACTAAATGTGGAAGGGGCAGGTAGCAGATCCAGACAGTGCAGGACTTCATCATGCTACTCAAAAAAGTGTGCGATTTAAAAATAAGTTGTTTATTTCTGGAATTTTCCATTTAATATTTTTGTACTGCAGTGGACCATAAAAAGTGAAATTGTGGATAAATATATGTTTGTATATGCTTAGCCACATATCTTGGGATTTTAAATTTATTTCTATAGAATAGGAATAAATTTATATTATAACTATTTGATTATTAATATATTTCATTATATGGCTGTATTTGCAATTAATTTACTCGGTCATCTATGGTAGACATTTTGGAAGTTTTTTTCTTTTTCTAATAAAATTTGTGATGTACTGTGTATCCTTACATTTATCTCTTTGAAACTATGTGTGTGTATTTGGAGGATGAAATTCTTACAAATTGAACTGCCAAGTCAGATGGTATATGTACATTTAAATTTTAAAATTTCTATAAAATAGTTTCTCCCAGTCTTCTACTAGATTGTTGACTCTTTAAAACTGCTTGTGGAAGCTTTTTAATGAAAGAAAATCAGCAGGTTTTTTTTTTTAAGTGTCATTTTGCATTTAATTAGCATGTATTTTATATAATTTAAAGATCTCCTCATAGTTATATCTGTATTTTAAAATTTCAGTCTCCATTTGTGATATGATTCATGGCAAATCATTTACAAAAATACAACTTTGATATTCTTAGTTGAATTTTGGAAGGATATGTTATTTATAAGATGGCTAAAAATTTTAAACATAATTTTATAGTTTTCCATACTCACGATTAGAAAATAGTGCATTATCTCTCCTTTATGAACACATGAATTGTTAAAAGCATGTTTTTATTATAATGAGATAAGGTATACCAAGAGTCTGAGGAAATAATATTACTTATTATTACTTATTAGATGCATTTAGTGATACATACTCAAATGTAAACACAAGCTGAGAATTTCATGATGGTATTTCTATAGTTTATCCCATAGATTTATGTTTTTGTTTCAGTTTTATCTCTCCTTTCTATCCTTGTGAAAAAATACAGATTTTGAATTTGTTCTGTGGCCCGTTCTTCTTAGGTAAAATTGCACAGTACATAATTCTTCCTCATGTTATATATCATTGAATTTTAGTGCCTCATATATAAGTAATATAATTGTTTCATTCTATAGCAATGCTAGTATTTTTGTATTATTTTTTGAAAATACTTTTAAAATTTTATTGAAAATACAAATTTTAAATCATACAGATTTTTAAAACTGTATCTTAAGATAAACTATTTGATATTAATAGCCATCATCACCTGATTTAAACTGGAACAGAAACTCAAAGAAGCAATAAGGTATTATTTATTCTTTCTAGGAGTTTCTTTGAGTTGTTGCTGTTCTTTGGAAGAGATGAGTTTTATGAAGAGCCATTAAAGGATATTCTTGGATCATTTCAGGTAAAATAGTTCACTGCTTCACATTTTATCGAAAACTCTTTTATATTCTCTCCCTAAAGATTGTTTATTGGTTATTTATTGTAAAATGCTTTTATGGCCACTAAGGTAACAATGTTTAAAATTCTATTATGCTGACAGAAAGAAAGCTTTAAAAATTAATTTTAACTGTATTCCCAAGCTGTTTAAAGGTAAGTTTCCAATTCCACATTTATTAGACTGGAGCTGCTAACATCCTTATTAATTACTAAGTACATTTTGTATATGCTAACCCTGCTTTTCCCTCTAATTTAGTTTGACCCTGGTGAAAATATATTTTTTCTTGTTGGACCAAGGGAAGGTGGTTGTGCTATGCCACAATTTTCCTTTTCCTAATCTTTTCATCTTACCCTGCACAAACTAAAGGCAGATTTTATTATTTTTTTAATCTGAGTTGATTCAAATAGACCTATTAGGTTGCAGGACCTCTCCTATATATTGTAAAATATTTGAACCAAGTATGATGGCATCCTAGCACTGGGGGGTAGTGGAGGGTGCTAAGCTAGGAAAATTATTCGTTCAAGCCTAGTTTGGGAAACGTAGCAAGATCCAGTCTCAAAGTAAAATCAATAAAAGAGCTGAAAATGTAGCTCAGGCCGTAAAAGCAGGCTTACATCTAGAAAGTCCTAGATTCAGTTTAGCTGAGTGGATCCAATGCCTGATTGCAAGCCCAAGGGTCGGGTTTTGAATCCATAACCACATACAACAGTGCTGGCAGCCTACCAGCAATCAGAACCACATACCACAGTGCTGGGTATGGTGACTCACACCTGTAATCCCAGTACTCAGAGGCAGAAGCAGGAAAATTGCTGTGAGTTCCAGGCTGAGCTCGGGGCCAGCTGGGGAACTACAAAAGGAGACTCTGTCTCAAAAAAAAAAAAAAAAATCTGATCTTTTCATAACCCCTTTGAAAGCTACACCTACCTGAGCCTAGCTCACTCATGTGTCCTTAGCATTATGTTGTCAGCTTTTCTCTGGAGTGAAATAAAAGAAAACATATTTTGAGGTCTTTTAGGGTCAAATTTACTAATATATCTTAAGTTTATTACTACAAAGTATTAATGGCTTATGGCATTTTTATATGTTATTTGAATGTTCTGCTTTATACATACTTAGATTCAACAAAAGGATGAATTATCATATGAACACATGATCTAACTAAATAATCCAGTCAAGCATTTAACACTTCTTAATTTCAATTTCAGCTTCCTTTTAATATCTGTGTTTTTGACTATCTGTTCTTAAACTTTTACTCTGCAGATATTTACTGAATCCTTGCCATGTGCTACCACTAAACTTTCGGAAAAATAATAGTAAGAAAAATTAAAAATTTCTGCTATTGTGGAGTGCAGTAAATAAAAATTTACAAAAATAGTGTCTCAAAAAAAAAAAAAAATCCCTAGAGAAAATTAAGGCAAGACATAGGGATAGAAAGTGCTGGGATACCCAGGTGTGGTGGTGCATGTCTGTAATACCAGACCTGTAATACCACCACTTGAGAAGCTGAGGCAGGAGGACTGCCACAAGTTAGAGGCCAACCTGTGCTACATAGTGAGTTCAGGGTCAGCCGGACCCACGTACAAAGGCCCTGTTTCAAAAAACAGAAACAGGGCCGGGGATTTGGCTCAGTGGTTCCGGCGCCTGTCTTGTAAGCGCAAGGACCCGGGTTCGATTCCCCAGTAACCACATAACAATACTGGGTGTGAAGACCCACACACAGCAGCAGCCAGTACCACATACCACAGTGCCGGGCGTGGTGGCTCACGCCTGTAATCCCAGCACTCGGGAGGCAGAGGCAGGAGGATTGCTGTGATGTGAGTTGGAGGCTGAGCTCAGGGCCAGCCTGAACCACAAAGGGAGACCCTGTCTCAAAAAAAAAAAAAAAAAGAAAAAGAAAAGAAACACAGAGGGAGTGCATGGATAATGGTATTAGGGAAAGATATATCAGGGTTTTTTTAAAATCTTTATTCGTACATTTTATATATACATCATGATCACACTCAGTACTGTGAATTTGTACCAGTATATGATATTGGTTAGTTCTCATTTTTACTCGCTCCTCTACCCACCTTCCAACTCCTCATCCCCATATACATATGTTTTCTTTCTTTATTTTTATGATCATATTTTTTCTTTCCCCTTGAATATTTTTTATTTCACAATATCTATCATACATTCTATAATTCATTTACATCTTCAGATTCTCATACCAGAGAAAAGATACTGTATTTACACATCTGTGACTTATTTGTTTTACTTATGAGTGTGTATTCAAGGTAAATCCATTTGAGTATAAATGATTGAAACTTGTCATTCATTATGGTAGAGTAATACTCCATTTTATAATAAAAAACCCAAAAAACCATACCTTTATGCAGTCTAGGGTTGATGGGCATTTAGGTTGTTTCCAAGATATAGCTATCATAAATTGAGCTGCTATAAAAATGAGTGCACATATGTCACAGTGATATGATTCATTTAATTCTTTCAGGTATATTCCTAGCAGGAGAATAGCAAGATCAAATAGGACCTATAATCCTAATTTTTTGAGGAATCTTCATGCTGATATCCACAGTGGTTGCACAAGTCTGCATTCCCACCAACAGTGGAGAAGGGTTCCTTTCTTCCTGCAGCCTCGCCAGCACTTATTGCTGGTTAATTTCGCTATAGCAGCCATTCTTGGTGGAGTGAGATGAAATCTCAGTGTTGTTTTCATTTGCATCTCTCGAATGACCAGTGATGTTGAGCATTTCTTCATATGCTTCTTAGCTGCTTTTACTTCTTACTCTGAAAAGTATCTGTTTATTTCAGATGCCCATTTTTGAACTGAGTCTTTTAATTTGGTGGGGATGATTTTTTAAAGCTCTTTATATATTCTAGATAGTAGCCCTTTGAGAAACAGTAAAGATATTTCAATTTTAAATGGGTTGGTCAGGAAATACCTTATGGAGATGTCAGCTGAGCACTGATAATGGGATTTTCAGTCAGTGAGATACTATTTCTATTTTAAGAGTAGGAAAACATAATATTTGCAAAGGGCTATATCTTTTAATTTTTTTCTAAGCAGAGTATCTGTTTCATTACCAGAACATTTCTATGAAGGAAGTTCATGATTTTGCATTCTTCTTTAACCCTTTCAATATTTTTCATCCTGACTAAATTCTAGTTGATCTAACTCCTCATGTACTTTCAATCTCTGTACTACTTGTCATTTTTCTTGCAGTGGTGTCTACCAACTCTGGATTTTCTCCATCATTGTAACTGCTATTTCCTACCAGAGGTTTTAACTCTTGTTTCCATTTGTATCTTTACTTGGGGAAACATTGCTCACAGGTAAAGAAGCCTTTAAAGACAAGCTTCTTTTTTAGTCCAATATAAGCTATTGACCTATGAGACTGAACTACATAATACATATAAAATCTACTTTCTTCTTTACTTGAAATGGTCATACCTACCCACTCATAAAAGCTTTGTTCTAGATATTCTAGGTAAAGCTGACCAAGAAGAATAAATACCTTACCAGGAGTTGTATGGACATATAAGACAACCAAAAATCTAAAAATAGATTTATCATATTCTTGCTGATGTTGAATGCAAGGTATTTCCCATGCAGTTAAATGAAATTATAAAGGCTAACCCTGAAAATCTATGGACGTGAAGTTTTGTATGAAAATGAAACAACTAAATGAAAACCTCTGTGGAGGCAAAGAACAGCAGATTAACTTAATTGCAGCAAAAATCAAGTTAGTGAAAGAAACAATCCCTAAACATTATTATTCAACTCATAGCTATCTTGAGGCATATCTTGAGTTTTCAATTTTTTAACATAATGAAGTTCCTATAAATGTGAGATTCATTCTTACACAGGAAAAAAAAAAAGACTGGCAGTAAACTCCTCTATACTTACAAATATGAAACAAAATAAATAAATCCACAGAGTTTTTCAAGAGACAAAAAAAGATTTAATAATACAGCTTTCAAGCTCTATCGTAGATGCATGAGGTCAACAGAAATAAGAGGTCCACATATGTGGAAATTAAACCTACACCGGTCTTTTAGAAGAAAAGCAATGTATGGAGCCAGGGATTTAGCTCAGTGGTTCCAGCACCTGCCTTGCAATCTCAAGGTCATATGTTTGATCCTCACCCTCAAAAAAAAAAAAAGAAAAACAAAGTATGCCTCATAAATAGTATCATAACATTATAGAAAAAATAAGCTTGACCTGAGGAAGCAAGTGAAAATTAATAACTGTTACTATGGCTATTATGAAGATTCTACTAAAGTCAAATAATTCTGGAAAAAGAAAATACAAGTTGTAAAATGATAGATAATGACTTTGAACTAAAGTCTCAGGCTTTCATATTGACTGGATGAGGGAAGCATCAAATATACCTTCCGGAATCTAATCTAAAGTAAACTGTGTAAACTGCTTTTCTTTGCTAAGTGGGCATTGATGATAACAGGAAGAAAGATATAGCGAAAAACAGGCTCCATTTGAGACACTGTTTTAAATGTAACTGGAACACTCAAGTACTAATGCCCACTTGATGCTTTAATTCATGGCTCTATATGTGTATTTTCCTAGTTATTTTTCAAACCAAGAACAGGTATTACTTTTATAGAGCAAGAGAAAAATAAGATTCAGTGACCTAAAAGTTTTACTGTAGCTGCAGATACTGTTGATGAGTCTTCACTAACCTTAATGAAAATGTTATTTCATCTTTTTAGAATCAGTGCTTAAGTCAGATCTTTTTTATTCTGATTTCAAGTAGCCCATAGTTAAAGTTTCTTTCCTCAGTCTTCCCTGTATTTTTATGTTCCTGTCCTTTGGGTGATTAGGAGATGATAAATGATAGCATTCCCAAGCAAGAAGCACAAGGCTGACTTATTATAGTGGTGTTGTGTGAAGAGCAAAAAATATCAAAGGTAAAAGAACCAGTGTTAATTTTTTTTCCAGTTTAAAAGTACCGTTCTTCATGGGGCAAGTATTGCTGTCTCCTAAAACTTCAGATATGGCCACTGAAACTTCAAATTCTAGACAATGCCTTTTTCCTAGAATGCTTGGAAAACACTTCCCAAAGATTAATTTGACAGGGTTCTAATCTTAGTGTTCAAAACAACCTTTTCAGTTCTGGTTTTAAAAAATACAATCATTAGCTTTATAGCAAGGCATTTTGTAAGGAGCAGTTTTAAATTAGTATCGCATTTCTGCTTAAATAGAAGTCCTCTCCTATCTCTGCTCATCTGCATTTTATCACATATGAGTTTTTCCCCTGAATGTATTCCCTATTACCATGTAAATCCCTTACATACTATATCTCATTGCACCTGTTATACTGATGAACAAAGACTGGCTTTTATCCCTTTCTCTTAATTCTTTAGTATTGATGTAAATGTTTACCAAAACAAAGGATAAGTACATAAGTCCACAGTTATTCCTGATGTCTAGCCTGGGCTACATAGTGAGTTTAAGGCTGGTCTAAGGTACACAGTGAAACCCTATCTCAAAAAAACAAAAATCTGTTAACATTCACTGACCTTTAGTAGACATAATACTATTAGGTGTATTGTTTGAAACCATTTACTCTGTAATCAGTTTGTTCCTACCATGTAGAAGGAAATGGACAGATTACTAAATGTATTTGTGGGTGAAAATACAAATACTTAAGGCATTTACTTTGACAGTCAGTAGAAAAATTATTAAAATATGCTTATGATAAAAGTATAAGGAAAAAGATTTCACTGCCTGTGAGAGAAACATGGACAAGTGTAGCATACAGTTAGCATTAGGAATGAAGAGCACTGATACTAAAATTGTTCAGATTATTAAATCATTTTATGAAGATTATATTCCTTACATAAACTTTGTTGGCATGGACACAATTTTGATTATTTTTTCATTGGCATTTTTTCTCTTTGAATTACTTAATTTTGCTTAATTCTTCTATGTCACTAATTCAGAAATACAGTCAGCTCCAACTTACAAACAGGTTCCATTCTTAGAAAACATTACTAAGTCGGATTCATTTGTATGTCCAACAAAATGAGTCGTATTCACCATTGACACAGATGTACAGCATATGATGCTTTGCATTTTCTAGCTGTCCTCTCCGCATCACCATGGCTTTTCCTTTTGCTTCTGGACACCTGGGCTTTGACTGAGCACTACCCTTCTGTGTATCACACTGTACAGAAAGCACACAGCAGCACAGCTGTGAAAATGTCCAGTAAACATGTGAGCTTCCATGATTTGTTCATCTTGACAAATGTACCTAATTCCAAGTTTCCTTTTCATATGTGAAAGTACACAACTTGAATATTCCTATGTTAAAGACTTGCTGTATTTGTACTTTGTGCATTTTTAAAAATAATCTTCTACTTTAAAAAAATCTTACTTTAGCTGTTGAACTTGTATAACATGAAGAAATTCAAGATGCAGATTTACTGAAAGTATACAGTTTAAAATAAATAACAGGTAAGCTCCGAAAGCCAAGAGCAAGCCTCTAAGATAGGAATGTCAACATCAGTCAGCTATCTGTTTGAGGAAAGGGCAGTGCACCTTGACACATGCAATGGTCTCTTAGAGCGGGGATTAAGAATTGTGCATTA
>PVIR01041992.1:0-12464 GCA_004026965.1 Petromus typicus | reverse complement strand
TCAGCTCAGCCTCAAACTCACATCACAGCAATCCTCCTGCCTCTGCCTCCCGAGTGCTGGGATTACAGGCGTGAGCCACCATGCCCGGCACTGTGGTATGTGGTACTGGTTGCTGCTGGGCATGGGTCTCCACACCCAGTATTGTTATGTGGTTACCGGGGAATCGAACCCGGGTCCTTGCGCTTGCAAGACAGGCGCCGGAACCACTGAGCTAACTCCCCGGCCCATTTTTTTCTTTTTTTTTTAAATATCTCTTTCCTTGGAAATATGCACACACATAAACTGGTACATAATTTAAATTATCTTTAGAATACTCAAACACTGTAATCAAAGAAAGCAACTAACTGCTGTCATTGAAACTAAGTATAAGGATTGATTTTTTTCTTCCCAAGCACTATTCTGAAAAGCGGAAAAACTTTATATGGTTCTTTATAAAATCTCCCCTACTGTTGTGCAGTTCCGGTAGTACAGTGGGCTGAAACAAATCCTTAGTTTTAAATTTTATGTACTCACCAAAGTCATCTAATTGAATTTTACAA
This sequence comes from Petromus typicus, assembly GCA_004026965.1. Taxonomy (NCBI): domain Eukaryota; kingdom Metazoa; phylum Chordata; class Mammalia; order Rodentia; family Petromuridae; genus Petromus; species Petromus typicus. The sequence goes on along the minus strand of PVIR01041992.1, from coordinate 11,925 downwards.
TGGGAGGCAATAACATTGTAATGTAAAAATTAGCCTGAGGTATGATCCAAATTCTAAGACTTAGATTAAATAATCTTTTAAAAACTGATTCACTGATGAAAGACTATAAATACTTGTGTGCATGCTCCTCAAAGGTTAATGACCATACAAACCACCTTTGGACCTTAACAGAATGAGATTTCAATTAATTTCAGGGGAGACTTGAGATCTTTCTTCTCTAATAATCTCCCAAATTTCCACTAAAAAGCATGGATTAAAAAAAATCAGTCAGTATTTTGGAAAATACGTAACTCAAAATTGACTACAGTAATCATCAGGATGACAGATGTGTGTGACATGTTGCTTCTTTCCTTTTTTTGGAGACAGGATCTCATTATTTAGTTCAGACTGGCCTTGAACTCACCATGTAGCCAAGGCTTTCAACTCATGGCCATCTCCTGCCTCTGCTTCCCAAACGCTGGGATTACAGACATGCATTATGACCACCCAACCTAAAGTAGTTTCTTTTAGGTGCAAGTGTTCACAGGCCTCCTAAAAATTGGCCAAAAATCTGTATTTATGTCTTCTCTTCAAGGAAATAGCCTACCTACAGATAGCCATTCCTGACATTTGCCCAAATTATTTTCAGGCTAGTGCATTTTGCTAACATTAAGGCACAAGTATGAAACCAGATCTTAAATACTATGATATTCTGAAGGAGTTTCAGCTTAAATTGCCTATGAGAATAGAAAACTAAAGCACATGAGCAAGGAAGCTGAGAAAGGCTTCACGACAGACCATAGGAACCACCAGCCAATGGATGTGTTGGCATGACCTGGGATAGTACTCCAGGATCTTCCTCCTTTTCTAGAGAAACCAGAATAATCATCCCTCTTCTCTCATCCATTCCTGGTGTCCTTCAATATAATAGATCTTAACTTCCCACCCCCTAATACTGGCAAATAATTAAAAAAATTAAAGATATCTGGGCCGGGGATTTAGCTCAGTGGTTCCAGCACCTGTCTTGCAAGTGCAAGGGCCCAAGTTTGATCACGGTAGCTACATACAACAATACAGGGCATGGAGACTCATGCCTGTAATCCCAGCACTCGGGAAGCAGAGGCAGGAGGATTGCTGTGAGTTTGAGGGTGAACTACAAAGCGAGACCTTGTCTCAAAATAAATAAATAAATAAATAAGTAAGTAAGTAAATATTTAAAGATATCAACTGTTACCTAATGACTATTGTGATATGTACTCAAAAGCAGTGTACGCATACTGCAGTTTATGGACCTAAAAATTCATACTTTAAGTATCAATAACAAATGATATGGGGATTTCTGACAAAACAGATAAAGTATCTTTAACATTTAATGAATGTGTCATCACCTTTTCAAAGGTCCAATGTTTTGAACCTCTGATTAAGCCAGCTATAATTTCTGCAACACATCGCTGGGTACTCTCATGAGAATCTGCAACCAATCGTTCTAAGTGAGGCTTCAGAACTGGCAGAAAGGCATCATCAAAATTTCTAAACAGTCCCTATAAAACAAATAAATTAATTCAGTATCCAGTCAATTATCATTTTGATTATAATATAGTTGCAATTACTGACATTACTATGCTTCAGGATTCCAAGTGAGCCTCGCTAAAGTACTTAAATGCAATTTAACAATGTAAGTTGGGATGGTAAGAATAGGTCACATTTTGTTTGTCATAGTAAAACATATCTAAGTAGACATTTGAACTTAATTCAAACCCCAATCACATATTTGAAACATACTTATGACTTATAAACAAATCACTGAACTTTATGAGGAGAATATATATACAATAGTTACCTTAAAGAGGCAAAAACGTCGGGGATTAAACTTATCTTTTCCTTTTCTGTCTTCTAAAGATAGAAAAGTAATTAACTGTTCAACAAATTTAGGATCAGAAAAATGATCAAATATAATCTGTTCTGCCTATAAAGTTAAAAAAAAAAAAGAATATTCAGGATTTAAAGACCTATTTAAGAGCATAAATCTAAAATAAGAATTTTGTTTTAAAGAATTTTTAGTTCTCAGGAAATAATACTTTCTACACCTAAAATAATATATCACCCCCCAAAATGCTAAGTACACAAAAATACCTGAGATTTTTTTTTCACATTTCTGAACCAAATTTATGATACTGCAAATTAAAACCAACAAATATTCTGCCAAGGAAATGAAGGTTTACTACTTTTGCATTACTAGTGCAATTTATGAAAATTCTCTAACTATAAGCCAAATTCCAAGAAACATTTCCATATTTGTATGATACCGTAAGTTGAAAGACAAACTGTTCAGAATCAGTAAAGTTACAGAACCACTAAATTAAGATCTATCTATAAAATCCCTTATCTTTCAAAGCGATAAAGCAATAAATTCAATGAAAACTAAGAAGTTTGGACTTAAATCTATAAACAGTTATTTAATGTATCATATCAGTTATATGCAAAAGAAATCTAAATATCATTTCTTTTCTTTCAAGAAGCCTGTATTAACTATGATTCAGGAAACTAACAGGTAACCAAGGAGGTTTAAGTGGAGTAGTCACCTGCGAGTAACCTTAGATATACTGAGACTTGCATTAACTGGCACTAGTGGATGTTAGGATTAGCAAACATTCATTTGTATTTATTCTGTGCTACCCTGAAATAGCCACGTTCAAAAAAACAGCTAAGGATTGAAATAAATCACTGGCCAAAAGTAAGACACATCTGAAACCACAGTGAAATGAATGCTTACCTCTGTCATATCCTCCCTGCTTCTGCCAAGCTTAGGCTGCTCTTCCACACCAGCATAAACAACCATATTCCTACATAGTGAGAGTTTATATTTGTAATATGCACAGAAAAAATATTAGAGCACCATGAATAGAAAGCATTACAAGGTATGTTTAATGAACTCTATATGCTAAGTTTGGAGATGTCTAATATTCTCAGCCTTAAAAATTATCAGATTATTGTGTTCTGATGACAGATTGTTAGGTCCACAAGAGATATAATACTCTTCTGCGCTGGTTTAAGGCACTTGCATATTAACAGATAGGAATACAATTAATTTAGTGCACCTACTAACAGCCTCCTTAGCCTTATAGCATTGTTAAGAAAGGCCAAAGATTTTACAAGATGCAGGAATGAGACACAGCATTGGCAGGAGCAAAAGAAAGAGAGGAAGCAGAAAAGAAGGTGGGGAAAAACTCTTCAAGCACCTCTGAACTTCCTCAGAAATCCAAATAGGACAAAACATCAAGGGCCATGTAATAAAGTGTACAATGATTTATAGCTTACTTTGGCCAGGTGTAGTAGCCCCAGTGAGTTTTTTCAACGAAGCAACTTGACTCCCATTCTTTCTGACTTCTTGGTATACTTTTGCTGTCATAATGCAACCACTGATTGTCAGGTCTGTCACCAGCAAGAATGTGGGGGGGTTTGGGGTATCCACCTGAGTAAGGACAACACAGCCACAACTGATCCAAAACACTCTTCCAGCAATAATTCTCAATTTTCAACCAACAGCACTAGTTTAACTTTGTTTTTATAACAGCAAACAAGCTACCAAAATTCTCTCCAAAAAATACCACATAGGTTGGGGGACAGCTCTTTGGTTAAGGCACATATACCCACCCTACAATCCAACTCAGGACCTTGAGCTTACAGCCAAGTACAGCACCACTGAGCTATATCCCAGGCCCTTTTTGTGAATTCTGAATCCTTAGTTTTTAACAATTCAACTATTTCCTTCACAACATTATTTTTTACATTTTGCATTTATACACATAAAAATATCTGAGGTCAAGAACAATAATACATCTTTCAAGGACATTTTCTAAATTTAATTGAAAAGCACTATTAACCATTTTTTTTAATACTTACTGATTTCATAAGGGTCAATGGTAAGCTTTTTGTGGGTTCTTTTTAGCTGTTTGAGAATGCCAGCAACAGCTGAGATAGCCATCTAGAAAAAATGCAAGGTATATGTATCAAAAGTTAAAAAAAAAAAAATCAGCCCAAGTGTAGTGGTGCACACCCATAACCCCAGCACTCCAGGAGGAGGCATTTCACAAACCCAGGCCCAGTTTAAGAGTATTTACTTATGTCTCTTATGGACCTAACAATCTGAGCAACTCAGTGGGGCATGTGGGGGTGGGGAGGAGGCAGGTCAGTGCAAAGGCCTTGTGTTTTAATCCCTAGCATAGGTGGTTAAAAACGTTAAAATCTCTTAAATAGTGGACTACTTTAGCCAAAGAAGACAGATTCCACTGTACACATCCCCAAAGCCTCTTCCCATCCCAGGAGCTGATGGATAGCCATGAGAGTACTAAAGATTTAGTGCTCCAAGTGAGATGTCAGCATGGCAGCCTCTGCCTAAAGAACTTCATCGCTTTCCTGAGTAAATCCATAGCTGCTCATGCTTCACATCTTCAATGTAATAGACTAGGTTGGCACCTCTCCTCCACCTCAGTGCTAATATTTTGATAGACAAACAAAAAGTTGCTCATCCAGATGTTTTTTCCTCTTGAAATGATGTGAGGCTAATCTTCTACTTTTTTAAACTCAATCTTTGTCATTAGCCTATAAACACATTCCCTGTTTGCCAGGCATGGTGACACATGCCTGTAATCCCCGCACTTTGGAGTCTGAGGCAGGAATATTGCTGCAAGTTGGAGGCCAGCATGGGTTACCTGGTGGAATCAAGGCCAAACTGAACTATACAGTAAGACTCAAGGGGAAAAAATTCCTTTTTATATTTCTAGGCTGAAATGTGCAGTGTCTGAACATGCCTCCATATAATATACTTCAATATATTTATTATGGTCTGCAATGCTTGTAAAGAAATTAAAAACTTTAAGTGAAGTAAACATTCTCAAACCCACTAGCTAAAGTAAAGTACCTACCTTTCGAACTACAATTGCATCATGGTTGAGATTCTCCACAAAAAACTGTATGGCACGAAGAGGCAACACTCGGTCATCTCTTAAGAGTAGAGACAGAAGCCCAATTCCTATATGTTCAAACTTCCAGGGCCTTGAAGGAGGTTAGGGGAAAAGCCATAAACCACATTACTCATCATCAAGCCACTTCTTTAAAAACAGAAAATTATTTGAAACATAATTTTATGTTTCTCAAGAATAAAACAGTTCTACTTAACACAGCTGTCATTATCCTCAAACATCTCCTTCCCTTTCCTTCTCTTAGTCTTTTAAACATACCAATCAGAGTTTATTCTTCTATGACACAATCATACATATCCTTTGTATATAACACAAATGTGTTGAAATAGGATAACTTTTTGTACAGTTGGTGATGTAGCTCAAGTGTTAGAGCACTTAGCTGGCATGCAGGAGGCCCTCTGTTTGATTTCCAGTACTGGGAAGGAGAGAGGGAGAGATGGAGGGACGAAGAAAGGGAGGGAGGAAGCAAGCAAGGAAGCTAAGGAAGAAAAACCAGTTTCTGGTACTTACAAGTTTCTTTGCTCCACACCATCTAGCAAAGCGTTTACCAAATTTTCATAGTTCCTTAAAACAAAATCAAGTGATAAATTGCTTCACTACATTATTAAGATAAATATAAATTAAGGTAAGGTAAACTCAAATTTTAGCCAAATATATCCTTCCTCTGGCCAAATTATAGAAGGCATTCTTAAGAAACTCAACAGAGGTAAAACAGACGAGTGACAGAGACACTGGGAAAAGAACAAGAAGGGTAGAGTGAAGAACTCACCTGTCTTTGAGTGGGTATTCAAAAGTAAACAAATTTCAGACTAATAATTAGTTGTGAGTGGTAAACTGACTATATGAAATCCATTAGGTAGGCTTTCAGAGTTTATTAATTATAAAGACACTTTAGAAAAAAAAATGCAGGCCAGCATCATAGTCCATGCCTGTAATACCAGCACTTGGGAGGCTGAGGCAGGAGGACTGGCAGGAGTTCAAGACCAGCCTAGCTGGTTCAAGGCCAATCTGAACTACACTGTAAGACTCTGCCTCAAAAAGGCAAAAACTGCTGGGTATGGTAGCTCCTAATCCCAGTACTCTGGAGGCAAAGGCAAAGGCAGAGGCAAGAGGACTGCTGTGAGTTCAAGGCTAGCCTCAGCCAAACAGTGAGTTCAGGGCAGTCTAAACTGCAAAGCAAGACTGTGTCTCAAAAACAAAACAAAACAAAAGCAAAAACCAAGTTGGACACGCGTTATCTACATGCAGTACTGGCTACTCAAGACTAAAGGAGGATAACCTAAGCCCAAGGATTTGAAGCTAGCCTAGACAATACAGGGAAACTCTATCCCAACTAAGTAAATATGTAAATAATTTTAGAAAACAATAAATAGAAAGAATCATATACTGAGTATGGGGTAAAGTCCTAAGTTAGAAAGGTTCCTGTTTTGCTGATTTGTTTTGGTTCTAAAACTCCAAAACAATTTACTAATACCCGGATAGTAAATGTGATCATAAAAACCAGGCATAGTAGTGCACACCTGTAATTCCAACACTCAAGAGACTGAGGCAAGAGGATTGCTCAAAGTTCAAAGTCAGCCTGGGCTACAAAGTGAGTTTAAGGGTATAAACTAAACTTTCCCTCAAAAGAACAAAAACAAAACAAACAAACAAAAAAAACAAATCTAAAACAAATCATTATTACAAGAGCTATAAAGCAATCCAACTAGTGAATTTAGGATTTAACTACTGATGTGTTTTAATTTGTACCTCATGTATTACCATTCAAAAAAAAGCCCAAAGAGAATGCATAATGAAGACACATTAAAATAACTTTTTCTCAAGATGGCTGTTTGCCATTTTCATACCTAAAAGTGAGAATGAGGACTGTTTGCAATAATTATCTTCAAACTTTTTGTACCAACTCAGAAGATGATGTTAAAAATTAAGTAATTGGTGGGCCAGGGAGTTAGATCAGTGGTTCCGGTGCCTGTCTTGCAAGCGCAAGGGCTCGGGTTCGATTCCCCGGTAACCACATACAATACTGGGTATGGAGACTCACACCCAGCAGCAACCAGTACCACATACCACAGTGCCGGGCATGGTGGCTCACACCTGTAATCCCAGCACTGGGGAGGCAGAGGCAGGAGGATTGCTGTGATGTGAGTTTGAGGCTGAGCTGAGGGCCAGCCTGAACTACAAAGAGAGACCCTGTCTCAAAAAACAAAACAAAACAAAACAAAAAAAACAATTTAAGTAATTGGCTATATCTGTATTTTATTTAAAACCTACTATCTATAATGTCATTTGTGTTAGACCATCAATTACCTCAGAGCATCAGCATTCCTTTCTTGTTGTCGTTTAAATCCTCCTTTAATTTCTTCTGGGCTAGGTAATACTTGGTTGATAGAAGGATTTTTTGACTGCTGAAGTAATTCTGCTATTGCAACACAGGACTCTGGAATCTAAGAAGAAGAAAAGCAAGAAAAAGAAAACGATTTCTGACACTAGCAAAGAGATAAACCTTGAAATGTTATGTTAAGAAGAAGGCAGACACCAGTCACATATTTTCTGACTCCATTTAGATGAAATGCCAAGGCTGCACTTTCAGGGAACATTTCTATAGTGTGTAGGTAAAATGCCCATGAACAGGAACATTCCCAGTGATGAAGCAGACGAACGGCTCCCTTGCTGAAGAGGGTGGGCGAGTGTCAAGCCACTGCTGCTGGGTACAAAGTTCCTGTCTGAGTGATGAAAATCTTCTGGGACAGAGTGATGACAGACACTATTACAAATATGGGAATTTACACTGTGAACACACAGCTATACAAATATTCAAGTTCAAAAGAGAGACTTTAGGATGTGTGAATCTTTCTCAATTTAAATTGAAAAAAATCATATAATGATGGTTGCAGACAACCAAGACTATGTTTTATTAAAAAGGAATAGTTCGAATAGTAGTTATTAAGCCACCAGAGGAATGTATACCGTAGACACATTAGGGAAGAGGACAATTCAACTCTTTTTTTCCTCCTTTTATCTGTTCTAACTTTCTGGAAAGTTAAAATGATTTGTCACATCTGTTCATTTGACTACCAATGAACCTTATATTGCTATCTCTCTCTCTCTTTTTTTTGGTTTTGTGAGACAGGGTCTCACTATGTACTTCAGACTGGCCTTGAACTCACTGTGCAGCCTAGGCTGGTCTCCAACTTGAAGCGATCCTCCTGCCTCATCCTCTCAAGTACTGAAAATTACAGGTGAGTGCTGGGATTTGAGGCATACAACACCACTGTCCAGCTCCTGTTTCTCATTTGTCAAATCACCCATTTCTAACATTCTATACTTAAAATATGAGTCTAGTAGCCAGTATTTTGGGACTAGCTTGTCATAAGGATAGCTAAGATCCTAAATGATAATTTTTATGGCATACATCTAGATGTACCCTCAAAGCTTCATGCTGTCATAGGCAGAGCTTACTGGAGGTAGCTAGACTCAAGAGTGTGCCCTAAGGGTGAGTAGCCTGGGTAAGATGTAAGAAGGCAGAGAGCGAGCTACTGTCGGTCACTTGCTGGTGCATGCTCCTTTGCTGTCCCCTGTCTGCTTGCCTGGGACTGTTTCTCCTCTGTGATGCCCACTGCCATGCCACCCTACCTTGGAACCAGCCAACTATGGACTGAAACTCTACAAACTGCAAGCCAGTACAAACTTATCCTCCTCTTTCAACTTTGGGTATGGAGTATTTTGTGTCAGCTATGAGAAAATAATTAGATAATAATCAACTTTGAAAAATGAAGCCAGGAACACACAGAGGATCAAAGTAAAATCAACATAATAACCTACTGAGATCTCAAAGTAGAAAATGACCTAGCTTTTTCCCCAGACATGGCCTAACTTGCTATTCCATCCTGTTAGCAACAATTTTCTCAAAAGCACAAAGTGGAAAGAGAAAGCAAATGCCTAAAAAGAAAAAAGTTATAATCAGAAGCCAGGAAACATAATTATTGAAAAAAAAGTGAAAAATAAAATATAAGGTACTACAACAAGGCAGTCTTTACAGTTTAAAAAAAAAATGAATTAAAAAAATGGCTTTGCTTACCATGAAGTCCAGACCTATTGTTTCATACTGCCTGTGAATCTTTTCTGCAAGATCATCGAACAGTCTTACTATGGATGGCTTTTCTAGCGACATGGCTTGGCTGAGCCCTGAAGAAACGATTGCTGGCCAAGTCTGTACGATACAGTCCCAGTCGTGAAGGTTTGCCAGGCACACACCACTGTGATTTCCAAGCAGGCAATACAAGGCGCCCTGTGGTAGAAAATCAAGATACACGAAAGCAAAGAGGCAATGTTAGTTATAGCTAATTCACCCATACGTTGTTTTGAAATATATATTCATTGTGGCCAGGTGTAGTGGTTCATGCCTGTAATCTTAGCACTTGGGAGGCTAAGACAAGAGGATCACTATGAGTTTGCGACCAGGCTGGGCTGTTCAGTAAGTTCAAAGTCAGTCTGAAGCACATAGAAGACCTTGCCTCAAAAAAGCAAAATAGCTCAGTGGCACCACGCCTGCCTCATAGGCACAAGGTCCTGAGTTTGATGGCCAGTATTGGAAGAAAAAAAATAAATAAAAAACCAAAATAAATAAATTTACATTTGTTACTTAAATGTCTGGTATTAGCTCATAAAATAGGTTCACATATTTAACAAGTTACTTTTAGAAACAAACTAGACATTTACTTAAATAACACTAATACTTTCTCTAAGTCATTCAATAAAGGGTTTTCTAAAAGCATGGCTAATGAGATAAAACAGAAACATAATAATTTTTCTAAGAACAGATTCCAATCTAATTCTCTTCTACTGTATCATAAGGGCCATGATTGTGGCTCTCAGTATTTTAGGACATAATTCATTAAACAGCAATTAATAGCCACCTGCTACAGGTTCTACTGAATATATAGAAACTTGGTTAACTATACTATGTACTTTTTAACTCAGAAAATTCAACTAATAGACCTCAGGGAGAGGTTTCCTCTCCCTTTCCTCTTCTCTCTCCCTCTAGATGCTGTCTCACTGTCACTCAGGCAAGTTACAATTCTGCTAACTTTCTGTAAGTTTGAAATATTCTGTAGTAAAAGAGAAACAAAAGCCTGTACCTTGAACTGCTGTTGTGTGACACCTTGTCTACCAGGCTGTAAGAACTCCAAAACCAAGGGAATAATATCTCTGCAACAGAAGTTATACGCTCCCAAGGCTGCAAAAAATGTTTGCTGTGCTTTATTTCTGACCTGGAGGAGTATTAAAAGCAAAGGATCACTACACAGTAAACAAACTACAAAAGATTTATAAATGAATGAACAAAAACAAGTGATGTCTCACTATATCAAAGCACATACTCACATAATCAGATTTGTTCTTCTGTTCACACAATAAAAATTAAACTTTCTAGAAGGAACTTAAACCAAAGAAACAAAACTAAACCTTTTTGATGTAAACCTTAAATACACCCTCACACATTTTACATGCAAACAAAAAGATGCAGTATAAATTTATTACCTACCAGTTAGCTAAATAGCAATAGGTAATTTATTATAGTAAAAGCAATATATTCATTATATTTTAAGTCCTTAACATTATTTAAAAAGAATCTGATGTACAGCACTTTACAAAGATAGAACAACTGGTTATACATGACTCTTTTTCCAGTTCTTTGTGCTTAAGAGATCATTTCTTGATCCTATACTACCTTAAAAGATGGACCCCACAAGTCACATGGTAACAGCTCCCTGAAATCCCAGTATATTGATCAGGAGGAATGAAATGGCCTTCCAAAATCTGATTTAAGGCTAGGCACAGTGGCACACACCTCTTATCACAGCACTGAGAAGGCTGAGCTGGGAGAGTCACTGCAGGTTTGAGGCTACACAGTGAGTTCATGGCCAGCCTAAACCACTCAGTGAGACACTATTCTAAAAATCTGATTTGTCAGCATTCTCAAGGAAAAAAGAAAGACACCTCTCCAATAAAGGAAGCAGTTATAGACACGGAACAAATATCTTTTTTTTTTTTCAAAGCCTGAATATATTTAAAATTTGAAGCCCATCTGAGTTCAGAAGGAATTATATTTTAGCTAAGCTTTTCTTACCTCCTAATTGTGTGACCTAGAGAAGAAATAGTTAAACTCCATTACTAAAGTAGGGATATTTAGGTTGTATCTATAAAAATAAAAGGAAATGTGGAGAGGGCACAATGTTTGTGTAAGCTTACCTGACTGTATGAACTTGTAGACAACCGAAGAAGATCTCTGATCATATCTTGATGTATCTTTTTGTACTCACAACCCTCAACAGTTAGTGTTCGTAGCTAAGAAAACAATGTATATCAGAGCCAAAAGTATTTACTGAAAGTTCATTTGATTAGTAAATACCTACATTAAGATTCACTTGAAAACTGCCATTTTAAAACATGACCACAGATGAAAAAGTCATTTACCTCATGCTGCAACATTACTCTGTCAATCAACAGTGCTCTGATGTGCTGTTTTTTCCCATGGAGCTGGAAGACAAAGCATCATAGACTTCAACATTTACTGTAAGTAACTTCACCTACGAAGTCTTCTGATTTCTGAAAGAAAACTTAGTTCATAGAAGTTCTACAGTGGGATGGTGAACGATGGTGGTATTTCATTCATTCTAAAGTTGTAAGGTTTTTTTTTTTTCCTTTAGTTTTTTTGAGACAGGGTTTCACTGTGTAGTTGAGGCTGGCCTGAAACTCAAGGAAATCCTCCTGTGTCAGTCTCTCATCTGCTGGAATTACAGGTGTGCATCACCATGCCCGGCTCCAGGTTTGTATTTTTACTATCCTATCTCAATTTTATGGCTAATAGCAGAAACACCTGCTTCTAAAATAGCCTATCTAGGGCCGGGGAGTTAGCTCAGTGGTTCCGGCGCCTGTCTCGCAAGCGCAAGGACCCGGGTTTGAT
>PVIR01041991.1:0-12456 GCA_004026965.1 Petromus typicus | reverse complement strand
TGGCCCTGAGCTCAGCCTCAAACTCACATCACAATCCTCCTGCCTCTGCCTCCCGAGTGCTGGGATTACAGGCGTGAGCCACCACGCCTGGCACTGTGGTATGTGGTACTGGTTGCTGCTGGGTGTGAGTCTCCACACCCAGTATTGTTATGTGGTTACCGGGGAATCGAACCCAGGTCCTTGCGCTTGCAAGACAGGCGCTGGAACCACTGAGCTAACTCCCTGGCCTGATATTTAGAATCTTGTTAAGATTATGTTACTTAATTATTAGCACTGGCCCAAAACTTGGGCATCGTGGACTCTCCATTGCCTCTTCTTTGTATATTGTTCCCAAGGCCAGTGACAGAAAGACACAACAGCTCAGGTAGGCCCAGGCTGGCTCTCCTGCCCTCATGAAGGAGGTAGACAGGAGGAGCAGGAGAAGCTCATCTTCACCCAGCCTCTTTAAACAGAGCATCAAAAAGCTGCTCAACTATAGAGTTGAGAAAAAAGGAGAAGCAACTTCTATCTCTCTTTGATTGCTGTAGAGAAAGTGATAACCAAGCCAGGGAAGGAGCACAGACAATGAACAGTCAGCAGGATACCAGAGCGGACATCAGAGGCTACTGTAGCAGGTAGGGGAGGTGGAAATCTCTTGGAATCAGGGATTGGGAAGACAGGGGTGTCTGTGGAGTCTGTAGCCATATGACTTCAACTCACACTGAACATCACATTTCCTCTCCGAGGCAGCTCTGGCCAACTGGACTATCATGGCTAAAGACAGCTGCTGAGGAGTTGGGTCCAAATACAGTAAAATTTTGCTATTGTGGAAAACAGAAGACCATGAGTATCATTTGAATTATTATTACTATTTCTTTGTGATGCTGGAGATCTGACTACTTCTTTGTATATGCTAAGTAGGTGTGCTTATCTAGTAACTATACCCTAATCCTTGACTTAATTGTTACAATGCATTCTAACTATAGAATTTGTTAAAAATTAGTTCTGATAATTATGTTACATACTACAGATGACATAAATTCACAAAGGAAGAGTCCCATTGAGGGAAATTCGTGAAATGAATCTGAGATTACAGTTATATACTGTCATGCTTGTAATATGCATAAAAGTACAGATTCCTAAACTACAAATCATCACTCAAATTTCTTACCCAGTAAGATCACTTCATTAAAATTAATATCAGTTCTAAATTACTGGGCCCAGTCAAGCAAAGAATGAGTGTGTTGTAATAATGCATGTGTATGAAAAAAAGGATTCTTAGAGTAATAGTATCAAAAAAATTTCTAAGGGTTTCAATATAGTGGGAGAAATTTTGTGTGTATAATTTATTGTGTGAGAAGCTACTAATCACTCTGGAACTATTTAGTTTTATTGCTTACTGATTATGAAATGCCTCACATATGATCAGTTCTCCTTAAATAAGAGTGCAGCCTAGTTCTGAGAGTGCTAGGATTCTTAATGTGCCTAGTTCTTAATGTGCAGAAGCGTACAGCGTGCCACTCTCACACAGTTATTGTGAACATGCACAACACACAATCCCTGTTCCTCTTCTATTCCTTCAGTTTCCTGGGAGACTAAGTTGGGAGATAGACACACTCTCCCACCAAAAGAGAAAAAAGTAAATTTCTCTCTACCTTTAGGTCTTACATCAATTGGAGCTCTGTAACAAATGACAGATAAGCAATAGAAAAACTCAAAGAAGTTTATTAATGGGCGGGGGGTTTAGCTCAGTGGTTCCGGCGCCTGTCTTGCAAGCGCAAGGGCCTGGGTTTGATCCCCGGTAACCACATACAATACTGGGCATGGAGACTCGCGCCCAGCAGCAACCAGTACCACATACCACAGTGCCGGGTGTGGTGGCTCACGCCTGTAATCCCAGCATCAGGAGGCAGAGGGAGGATTGCTGTGAGTTCGAGGCTGAGCTCAGGGCCAGCCTGAACTACAAAGTGAGACCCTGTTTAAAAAAAAAAAAAAAAAAAGTTTATTACCATGTATATTTCCTATGTATATTGGAGGCATCTAGTGAAAACAAAAAATTAATCCTGGGTCCTATGACTTCAGGCTTATAGAGCATCTTCAAAACAGCATAATAATTATTTTAAAAGTGACAAAACAAGAGCTTTAAATCTGTAGGTTCAGCAACTGAAGGGAGGTAAATAAATGGCAGGCAGAGGCGAGGTAGTACAGTTTGGCATGTGAGTTGCTGTGGTGGAGGTTTCCAGCTGATAAGAGTCTACAATTATCTTTGCTGATCAGTGTTTATTTTTCCTGACAGAGACAGAAGGAGGGAGACCTTTGTCTTTGTAAATTTGTCATGATTTTAGGGAAATGGAGGAGGACAAAGAGTTTTCTTCTACTCAAAATAATCTTTTTGCCCAAGAAACCTTTGGAGATAACATGTTCTAGTTTCCAACAAAAAGCAACAGTGGCTTAGAATAGTCACAGCATCTCTCCAGCACCCAGTTCATAGGAGATGCAGCAGGAATGTGTGATGACTTGGGTCTTAAATGTCCCCCTCTCAGGGCTCATGTTTTGAAGGTTTGGTCAGCAGCCTGTGACCCTCTTGGGAGGAGCTGGAACTATCAGGAGGTGGGGCCTCATGGGAGGAAGTCAGGTCACTAGGTGACCCTTGAAGGTGATATTTGAACCCCTGATCTCTTTCTCTCTGCTTCACAGGTGCAATGACATGAGCAGCTTTGCTCTACTGCATGCTCCTGCCATGCTGCACTGCCTTGCCATGGGCCCAGGAGCCACGGAGCCAGTTTGCCATGGACTGAAACCTTTGAAACCATGAGCCAAATCGACTTTTTCTAATGTGTAAGTCAGTTTTCTCAGGCATTTTGTCACAGGGGCAGAAATTTGACTAACACAAATGAAAAAGCCAGACTTTTGTTACCATATCAAGCTTTCTCTTGGTTTGAAAAGGTTATGGATCCAAAACATTTTTATTTTGTCTTCAATTTGTGAACATAAAACATGCCCCCTGTAATTTTACTGACTTTGTTGGAAGACCCACATTGCTTGTTTTTCTAGAGGATACAGGAAAAGATATGGATATAAGGACAGAGCTCAAAGACCTAACGCTTTATTTTCGCTAAAGTTTGTTCCTTAAAGTATGTTCTTGTGAGTTATTTGGAAGTTGACTGAAATTCACAGATTGTTGCTTATTTTACTCCCATTTAATTTGTCCTCAGAACTTTCCTTGCAATGGTTTATTCCTGTCCTCACTATTCATATCCCTGGAGCTACTGCACTGTCCTGTAGACCAGAGGGCAAATGTCTCTTTGCCACATTGACCTAGACAGTTTGCCTGGGTCCTGAGAGCCTCCTTCCTGAGGGGAAGACCAAGGCTCCCACATTTGTCCTACAAGCAGTTTCCCTGGCTGCTTCTCCCTACATGCCTCCCTTGTGATGTTCCCTTTTGTGATGCCCATTTTCTAATTAAGTCTCACTGGTGACAGATGGTGCTGTGGGCTGATTAATATATCCTTTGAGAGCTCCCTGTAGCACCTGAGGTGTGCACTCATCAGGAAAAGTTCTAGCTTCCCTCAGATCACAGCTGATGTGGAGTAGAAGAAATCCACGGGGTGAGGAGGGTCTGTATGAGAAGAGAGACCGGAAGTGCAGAAAGAGAGAGAGGTGGAGACGGAGAGGGAATCTACACTCTGTATGGTGGTGCTTCTTTTAAAGTACAATAGTCCTTCCATGTCTGTGGTTACCTACATTTAACTGTGATTTAAAAGTATTAGATGGAAGATTCCAAAGGTGAATAATTCATGTTTTAAATCACATGCCATTTGAGTACTGTGATGAAATCTACCCCGTCTGCTCCCTGACTGAGAGGTGATCACACCTTCATTCAGTGTATTCACCCTGTGTACACTGCCTGCACTGCGGCAGTTTAAAGAGGGGCAGAGGGAGTACATTCACTGTACCTTGTTACAGAGAAGATAAAATCATTCTATTTTTTTTAATTGTTGTTAATAATTGCTATGTCAAATTTTCTCATAGGTATGTACGTTTAGAAAAATAACCATAGTATATGCAAGGCTCAATATATTCTCAGGTTCAGGCATCAACTAAAGACCTTGGATCACATCCCACATGGATATGGGGACTGCTGTATCTGATTTTAATTGCTGTTATTCAGATGTGGAAGGTTGAGGTACGAAGATCACAAATTCAAATTCAGGCCCACCTCATGCAGCTTAGCAATTTAGAAGATCCTATCTCAAAACTGGAAAGTAATATTTTAAAGGGAGGTAGAAGATTTGCAAAATAAAAGGGGACCACGAAATGGAGAAGCGCAGTAGAAGGGGAGGGGAAGGGGAGGGGAAGTGAAAATGATTAGAAAAAAATTAAGACTGCTTATGTATGTGTACAAACTCCCCTCGAGGAATATAATCATTGTGCATTGCAAGTATGTACTAAAAAAAAAAAATCAAACAAATAAAAGGGTCTTTTTAAAAGGATACAAAGGGATGCTGGGAATGTAACTCAGTGCTAAAGTCCTAGGTTCAATTCCCAGTACTACAAAAAAAAAAAAAAATTGTAATGTTAATAATTGACAGCTTAATGGTAAGGGAGGCCAGAGGATGGAGAAGGCTCTCTCCACATCCCCATCCCTCAGGCCACTGCTTCATGCCAGTGTTTCATTCAACAACCCGTATAGACATACATCTCACATCTCCACACCTCACATCATTCTTCTTAGAGAATAGGAGGAAAGACATACATAGTGGGCACCATCCAGACTGTGTATGAGAGTTTTACTTTTCTCAGAATTGAAAAAAATATTTTTACTGGTATTGCTTTTGGCTATCAATTTAAAAAATATTGCGTTTCAGTGTGCACAATCTGTTCTGATCATATGCATCTATTATGGTCATTAGTTGAAATTTTTCAGTTTCACTTAAATGAGAACTTTCTAGCAGGTCAGAGAAGGTCTGGGTGTGTCTGTGGATAATTGACGTGTCGGCTGTCCAATGAGGAGGGAAGAGCCGCTGGGATGTAGATGGCACCAACCAATTGGCCTGTTGTCTGGATGGCTAAAAAGGGAAAGAAGAAGAAAGTCTTCCCTTTTCTTTTTCTAAGGAGCTCTCATTTTGTGCTTGCCTTTGGACATTTATCTTCTGTTTCTTCAGCCTTTCAACGCTGACCCTTTGGCTTTCTCACACAGATTTGTACCAGAATCTACTGTGGGTTCCAGGCTTTTGACACTTAAATGGATCCTCTGGCCCTGCAATGTGCAGGCAGCCATTTTCTTTATTCTACCTCTGACTCTGAGGCAGCCATTGGAAGCATGCTTAGTAAGCCCTTTGTATAATCACATGTATTTTACTAAAATGTGTTCTCATAGTGAACCTTACAGATACAGCATCCTTTCAGCACATGGACTTTTGTAACAGTCATCAAAACTGTGCCTCCTTCTGAGCCCCAGCCTCTGGCTGAGTGGCCTTAACACATCCCAGTTTGATGCCATAAGCTGTTGCTTGTTTTCTTCCTCTTCTTTGTAGGAGGCAAGTGGAACTTAATTTGCCAGTTTGTTCCTTGGCACTCATCACCCCTACCTCTCCCCTCCAGCCCTTTCCTGCACCAATGTGAGTGCTCTGAGCCCCACATTCACACACCATATTTATAGTATGATTCACTGTTTTCATGCAGAGCGTGATTAATGTATTTCTAAAATAGGCACCTGTGAAATGCCCATCAAATGTCAAATTCTGGGATTTCATAACTGATAAGGTGGGGTTGTTACCAACCTGAATCTGGGAAGGTGACTCCTCATTCCGATCCCCAATTCTCTACCTGTGCAGAACCAAGTAAATCCCATCTTCTCCCGGATCCCTCTGGGCACTGCACTGTCAACCTGGATTCCACATGACCTTGAGCCAACGATTTAACCTCTCCATCCTCAGTTTCTTCATGTGGACATTGGCTGTCTGATGGCTCATATCTGAGAAGAATTTTTCTTACTAGTAAATGATAGGGGGTATACCAAAGATTAAACTCTTCACAAATGGTGTAAGTTTTCTCTGAAGTTCAAAGTTTCTTTCTTCTATTTGTAAAAATTCTTTTTCTTATTTCACCATTTTCTTGGTCCACATAATTGTATTTTCCTTTTTCTCCTCTTCCTAATCCTTCTATTCTTCCTCCTCCTCCCTCTTCTCTTTAATATCCATCTTTGCATTTATTATTATGATCAACTGTTACTAACCTAACCCTGAACACCACAAATTAATTGTGATGGAAGCAAAGACCTGGAGGAGGCACAGGAAGTGAAGGAGTTGAAGAAACCGAAGAAGCTGCCAACTCGGTACAAATCAGCCTGAGGCCAACTTATTAGAAGTGAGTATGTTTAAGATACATCAAGTTAAACTTTCTTTGGGACAGCTTAATCACAATAGGAATGAGGCATTACTTTTGCCCTGGCTTTTGGCCAGACCAGCCCTAGGAAGTGCGGTCAGTCTCAAATTGAACTTGGCATCCAGACATACAGCTCAACTTCTTTACCAGTAGGGAGAGTTTTTCTCTGTCCATGAAACTTGCAAAAGGTGAAGAAAAAAAAAAAAAAGATCCAGAAGATTATAAGCTAAAAATATAAACTAAATAATGATAATAAATGACACAATCCTCTTCTAGTCTCTGCCACATCCATCCCCAGGGAGCCTCATGCCATTTCTTCCCTATGTCAGGGTCCCCAGTCCAGCAGCTGGGTGGGGTTCAATAGATGCCCACTCCTTCTGAACTCAGAGTTGTTCGTGTTTTGGTTCACACTGACTCAGAGTGAGCCGCTTTTCCTAATTCCCCCCATAGCAGCATGGTAAGAACTGATAGGAGCCTTCTTCCTTCGTGTGTTGTGGAGAGCAGAATGTAATGGATTCCTCTTGCTTCTGGCATGTTTAAGCCATCTGGACCATTGGGCCATTTTCGTCCTTCTAGGCAGCATACATAGTGGAGAGAATGCAAGGATTTGAAGTGAGCAGGGACTCAGGACCAACTCACTCAACCCTAAAAGTGAGCGTGCCATAGCCTCAGGTCTGACAATCCCAAAAGAAGACTCGGCCATCTGTCCCCAAATACCAGTCAAGGTGAGGCCTAGAAGGAAAGGGCAGGAAAGAAGCTTTGATCAGCCTGGCTATCCCAGGAAGGACAGACATAGAGGCTTCAAGTATGCTTGTCAGAGGCTGATAAGAACTTTAAGGTCTTCCACAAAGGAGGATGAGACAAGACAAGGGTTGGGATTTACATAGTTAGCAGGCTGTGGACTGATTGGTGGTTTTCTTTTTTTCCTTTTATTGAGTTTATTGGTACAGTTAGGTATACATTATGCTCATATTCCTCATTGAGAATTTGTACCTGTACATGATAAATAGCTCAATTCTCATTTTTTCCCCATTCCCCTTCCTACAACCCTGCCCCCTATATACATAAGCTTTGTGCTTTTCTCAGGATGCTTCTGTGAGATGATCTCAGAGAAGGCCCCACCACTTGTGGGCACAAAGCCATTCCCATGAGATGCTTGCTTCTGCTGGGCGGGGGAGCCTCATATACTCATTGCAGAATGGAATCTGGAATCTGAGATGACAGCAGGTTTAGGTCAACAACCCTGTGTAAACCCTGTTTCAGAAGGTCTGAAATAGAACATTGTAAAAGCTGGCCATTGACTGTCCCTTCAGTATTATCTACGTGTTCTTAGTCTTAGGTGCGATAAAATATGTTAGGCAAATTTAGGGATAAGAAATCTTGTTTAACAGCTTTTAGACAGACACTCATTAAGTGATTCACCTGTCTACTGGCAGAGCTGAGCAGGGGTCTGATCCAGAGTTTTAAAGTAACAAAGCAGACAGGTACAAAGTGAAGGGAGAGATATCAAGCTTTGTCCTGCCCTTAGTGACCCATTGGGCATCTGCAGGAATCACTCTCAATCACTCAAAAAATGATGCAAATGAAGGTTTCTTTTTCCCTTCAGCCTCACTAGCATTAGTTACTGTTTGTTTTCTTGATGATTGCCATTTTTCCTGGGGCTGTATGGAATCTTAGTGTTGTTTTAATTTGCATTTCTCTAATAGCAGTGTTGGGCATTTCTTCATGTATCTATTGGCCACTTGTACTGTGAGGTTTCTATTCATTTCACTTCCCCACTTTTTGATCAAGTCGTTTATTAGAGGGGAGTCTAATTTTTCTGAGTTGTGACTTCTAAAGATTTGTCTTCTCACTCTTTTGATTTTGATTTTTTTTTTTTTGTGGTGCAAAATTTTTATATTGGACATGATCCCATTTGTTGATCTATTTCGTGTGCAACTGAGGTTCTTTCCAGAAAGTCTTTGCCTATGCCTATGACTTCAAGAGTTTTGCCTATTTTGTCAAATAACCATGAAGTTATGATCCCAAGGGATTTACAAAGATACATCTTTCCTGAACTTGTGTTCTATCCACAAAATTAGCACAACAATAGATGTTTTTAAAAAGTTATTTAAGGATTAGAAATAGTATAACTTTTAGCCTTGGCACAGAAAGAGCGCAGTCAGCAAATCACTTTTCTAGAAATGAAACAAAAGAGACATTTTGTACCTGATCCTTCTCTTGGGCCAAATTGTGTCTATATCTCACATTAAAGTAATCTGAATGTCTAAAAATACTGATTCATCAAACAGAAATTGGTTGCAGTCTCTCCTTATTCTTTAAAAAACATCAGCACTATTACTACATTGAAAGAAGAATCCATTTTGCAGTTTCTTGATTTTGTGTTACTTTGGAAGGGAGACAGATTTAGATTTTGAGGACCAGCATGTTTCTTACAGAATCAAACATTACTAACAACGTCAAAGGTAAAGCGTTTGCAAGTGACAAATGAATCAGAAACACAGGAATAGAAACAATTGATTAAGCAATATATCAACAGGAGAACCACATCCTAAAATGAGACAAATAAGTCAGCACCTCCAACTTGCAAAATCAGCCTCAGAGTTGATTTGAGTGGAGTGAGGATTGAAATGGAGAACCAAGGTGGATAAATGGGGTGCTAGACATTAGAAAGTATTGGGGATGACATGGTCCAAACCTGTTTGGACAGATGTAGTGACTGAGGCCCAGGGAGTCATGCAGCTTGCTTACTGTGAAAGTTAGTGTGATAATCCAAGCATTCTGGGCACCTGGCCCTGAGGAAATCTCTTTTTATTAGTTATAGTAGGTATCTTTTGATGTCTATATGACAAGAAATTTAAGCCTAGCTTTTCTTGGCCTGCCCTTGTTCAAACTACATTCTGGGCATCCTTACATGGAGAGGTGAAATGTGCAGTGGAGATATTTTCTGGGAGATGGGCTCTCTCTGCTCTTTTCTGTGCAGGTCTGTTTCTCTGCGCCTGGTGTATCGTAGGAATTTAATAAATTGTGACTGAATGAACAGATTTTGAATGTGCATTGTCAAATCTTATTAGTTGAAATGATGCAATGACCATGAACTTAATGAGAAAAAAAATCCAAAGCACCACAGAAGGAGACCTATGGGTATAGGGTTGTAGACCTGTAATCCTGGCATTCTGGAAGGCTGAGGCAGGAGGATTATATAGATTTGAGCCCAGCCTGGGCAGTTTGATGACTAAATAAGACCCGATCTCAAAATAAAAGGTAAAAAATAGACTGAGAAAGGACCAGGGGTGAATCTCCAGTGTCACAGAAAACAAAAACAAGACAACAAAAAAAGAGGCTTGGTATAGGATAAGTAGTCAGGAGTCCAGCAACCATATAAAGGAGTTTCTAGTCCTAGATTCATCACCTTCCTTTCCAAGGACACAGGGTGAGTTATTTGCTCTCTTTTAATTTTGTTTTTTCCTCAGGATAAAATGGAGTAAAAAGACTGTTTCTAAGTTTTCTGAAGATTGTACAGAGCTCACTAACTGTCTGCCATTATACTTGGCACAAACTAGTAGCTCAGTCAATAACTGAGACAAAAGAGAGGGTGACAGTGTGGAGTCGGGCTCCTCGTGGGTTAAAAGTGTGATGTGCAGATGTGTGATGGCCTTACCAGGTCCTACTCCAGCAAACTGTCGCTGCCTTTCCACATCAGATTAAGCCCAGTCCATTTGCCCTTGTGCTAAATAGGAAGAAACCTCTGGCCTCCACCATAGCTTGAATTCCTGGCTTCCTCTCACTCTGGTTTGCAGCATTGAGTGTTCCCTTTCTCAGGTCTCTGAATGAGCCCACAGCCAAGGGAACTGGGGAGGCATGGCCCTCAGGACTGACCAAGGTTACCCTTTCTGTCCCCATGTCCATGTCTTGGTCTGAGATCATGGCCCACAGCCACTTGTTTCCTGTAGGGACTTATGCCTGTAGAAGCTCGGGTAAACACTGTCCACTGGAGTCCTAGGGGGAGGGCAGGAATCCCCAGATCCACCAAGCATAGCGCAATCCCATTCCACACACACCTCCAACTGCCATCTTCTGTTTGAATGGCTTGAATACTTTCTCTTTTTTTGAACACGTGTCCAAGCAGACAATTTAAAATCAAAGCATAGGACAAGGTTATAGCAGTAAGGCAGCCCACTGGAAGAGGCTATCAGAAGGATTATGTAATTACAAGCTGACATTGTACTAGGAATGGAAATATTCTCATTTAATTTTCACAGCACCCTATGCTTTATCCTCCCCATTCCCAAGAAACTAGGTTTCTAAGAGATTAAATAACAAAAGCTTAAAGTCACAGAATTAGTTA
Source organism: Petromus typicus (assembly GCA_004026965.1). Lineage (NCBI taxonomy): Eukaryota > Metazoa > Chordata > Mammalia > Rodentia > Petromuridae > Petromus > Petromus typicus. The sequence goes on along the minus strand of PVIR01041991.1, from coordinate 1,742 downwards.
CAAGTCATGAAACCCACATCTGATCAATGTCCAACTCCATTTTCTCACCACCATACTGAGCCTCCTCCACTTTCAAGCATTTCATTTCTATGCTTAGCAAATCGGGCCAGATGCAGGACAGTGAGATTCCAAGGAGGTCATGGCCACTAGAGCCTGAGAATATGACCTTGGTTGGGGAAAGGATCTTTGCAGATATAGGGAAGATCAGAATCTTGACAGAAAAGATGTCATCCTGGATGGTGAGTCATTATTTAAAAAAAGAAAAGGCAGAGGGTATCGAGATGAACAAAGGTGCACAGAATGATTCGAAGACAGGAAGTTACAAACAAGCATTAAACTGATATGCCACAGTTAGGGAAAGTTTGGAGCCACCAGAAGTGAGAAGAGTCAAGGGAAGATCCTTCCCTAGTGCCTCTAGAGTGACTGAGGCCCTCAGAACACTTTGATCTCAGATTGATGGTATCCAGAACTGTGGGAGAATAAATTTCTATTCAAGCTACCTGGTTTGGGGTCATTTGTTACAACAGGTAGAAAAACTATTACCAGTCAGAGAACAAAGGGTTTACCACTGCTTGGCTTGCCCTGCCCCAGCAGCCCAGGAAACAGGAGCTTGTAGTCTCAGCCTGGTCCTCTGTGCTCTGTTATTAGTCATCTTGCTTATAGACAAGCTCCCTACAGCTGGAGCTGGACAGGGAACAGTGGCCTTTCCCAGGCCATGGCCTGGGAACATGCTAGTGATTCAGGGGACCAAGGCCTAATTCTGACCTGCTAGATACCTGAAATGCAAGTCTGTGTTCTCTCAAACCAAAGAATGAAATATGGAAATGATGGAAGTTAAGAGTAGGAAAAACTTTATTGAGAAACAAACCCTGGTGCCAGAGAGAGACAGAAAGAGAATTCGAAAGAATGACCCACCCATCTCACTCAGGGGGCTTCTATGAAGCAAAGCCACAAGGTGGGACGTGTTTAAGGTGGGACAAAATTATCGTCAACTGGTAACATTGCAAATACAGTCACTTAGGTAATATTGGTACAATGAGAAATCACAAAATGGACAAAACCATGATGAAACAATAAAATTACAAAGAGTATAGTTGCTCAGATAATACTGAGCAACTATAATTCAATGGGAATCCAATGAGAAATCAAGTCATGAAACAAGAGTACAAGAATTTTTAATCTGGAGTCTTTTTAGGAGAGGTGGGTCAAAGTCCTGGCTGTCCAACCTAGAAGACTGGCCCCTACTTAGAATATCAAGTACTGGTGTTTATCCAAGGGAGACTGGTGTATACTTGGAATATCAGGCTGGTGCCTACTTAAAATATCAATTACTGCTTTTTATTCAGCTTGGTTGGGGTCATTTTCTCCTCTGGCAACACCAACTTCCAAGTTGTGGCTCCTTCGTGGACTTTTCCAAGGCCAGCCCTGTCTAACTACCCTTAAAATGTCTAACTAGCTTACCTATCTATAATACCAGGAGGCTGAGGCCAATGGATTGCCCAACTGATCTGACATCTAGGTCAACAGACAGAAAAAAAGCTAACAAAACCCCAGAGGAGACAGCACAGGACAGTTAGTGAGGGCCTTCCAGATCTTTGCACAACCAGCATGGCCATTTCTGGAATAGACAAGCCCCAAAATTGTTGCTTGGTGAGAATTCATAACTACAGAGCAAGGATCATTCTGGAACTAGGGACTGCCGTGGGCAGCCAGCTGTGTCCTTGCAGGAAAGATCCAAGGCT
>PVIR01041990.1:0-12418 GCA_004026965.1 Petromus typicus | reverse complement strand
CTGGGCACTCCTCTGGTGTGAGCCTGGAGACAAGTAAGCTCCAAACCCGGCGCAGATTGCATGACGCAGACTCGCTGCTGCAGTCACCGCTTCCCGAGCCGCCGCTGCTAAACTCAGTCCCTGGGCGCTCTTCCAGCGTTGGCCTGGAGGCCAGTAAGCTCCAAACCCGGTGCAGATTCAGTGGCACAGTCGCCGTTTCCCGAGCCGCCCGCTGCTAACCTCAGTCCCTGGGTGCTCCTCCAGCGTGGGCCTGGAGACAAGTAAGCTCCAAACCCGGCGCAGATTCAGTGACGCAGACTCGGTGCTGCAGTCGCCGTTTCCTGAGCCGCCCGCTGCTAACCTCAGTCCCTGGCGCTCCTCCGGCGTGGGCCTGGAGGCCAGTAAGCTCCAAACCCGGTGCAGATTCAGTGGCACAGTCGCCGTTTCCCGAGCCGCCCGCTGCTAACCTCAGTCCCTGGGTGCTCCTCCGGCGTGGGCCTGGAGACAAGCAAACTCCAAACCCGGCGCAGATTCAGTGACGCAGACTTGGTGCCGCAGTCACCGCTTCCCGAGCCGCCCGCTGCTAACCTCAGTCCCTGGGTGCTCCTCCGGCGTGGGCCTGGAGACCTCTGCATATATTTTTACAAGGAAAACAAATAGAAAAGGTAGGATTTTCAAGAACAGAGATCTGACTAGTAAAAAGAAAATGACAAAGAACTTCACAGTTCTTTAGCAGCTAACATGTAGCTAGTCCATGAACATCTAGCCAATGACAACAGCTGGAGAATTTGATCCTAAAAGAAATGCAGTGTATTGGACTTAATCTGAAATGATGACTTTTAATATAAATAAATGTCTTGTTCTGCACCACAAGCCCAATATGCCAATTGCATAACTCATTAGTTACAGGTTGGGAATATTTTTATATAATAGAAATAATGAATATGAAAGATGTGCATACTTTTGGTAAATTAAATCAATGGAGTAATATTGCTGCTGTTTACAAATTAAATTATTCAAAAAACTTAGGCTAAATCAATGATAGACATTAGATATACAGAAAATAAGGTGACATCTCTGGCCTTGATAATTCAGTCTACTGTGCACAAGTCATAGTTAATGTTCATCTAGAGAATGAAGTGCACTTCTCAGGACCAAAGCCATATTTGTCCACCACTTCTTTACTGGTTATTTTTATCTGGAACATTTTCAACACTGGGATAAACAACATAAGAGGAACATAGCCAAAATACACATCCTAAGAAAGTGCTTGTAGAAACAGTAAGTCTACAAATGTGATCAAATTTGAAAAAGATGGGCATCTGAGGGAAATTTTGTTATGATTTTCACATATGCAGAGTGGTTATTTGTGAGTGCACTGAAGCTTATCTTGGAAATCTCTGGAAAGATATGCCAGCAGCAATGGTTTCCTTCTCTGGATCAGAGACTTGCACAAAGGGGAGTGCATGGCTCAGAAAACCCCACATTTTTGTTCTGTGGCAGACTGCCTGACAAGAGCTCCCCTAAGAGGAAGCAGATGACACTCTTGGGGAATGTGGACAGAAGGTCACATACTGAGGACAGAAAAAGTCACAAGATGATGCTCAAACTTTCAACTCTTAAAACATATGACTACATCTACGTGGTACAAGCCACTGCCTTGTTGATCGGCAAACATTAAGCATTTTAGGATATCCACCCAGATCTAAAAGAAGGTAGGGTTTGCATGTGCTCAAAATTTCAACCAGAGACTGGGGTACAATTGACAGGAATCACCATGAATCTTAGGGGCAAAATATCCCCTGATAGACTTAGAGCAACTGAAAGAACAACAAAGGAAAGGAAGACTGTGGCCAATAATGGGAGCAGAAAAATAAAATACAAGAGGAAAACTGTAGTCTTGGAAACACGACAGCTCTCCACTGGATCAATATCCTGGAAGATGAGCGTATTGAATGAGATGGATTTAGGTAAATCACATCTGATCAAACTGTAGAAAATCTCTATTACAGGCATCTTTGTATGGTATCAAGTGTGTGATCAAAGACATCTGCTGGTTCTGTAAAGTCAGGAAAATCGCATTAGTTTAGAAAGCAGAACTTTCAAGTGGAGCTTTGGCACAAGAGAAGCTCACCAAATTGACCAGCTTGTCTTACTGTCTCTCCAGCTGAATCCTATAGGTTAAAATAGTTCACCAATTGATTCCTTCATTGTTAATTACAGCCTCGATAAATTCCACTTAGAAAAATCCTGCTCCACCCTGTGCTCCAGAGTGGACAATCGTTGGTGTGAAGTGACTGAGCAAGGAGAGCCAACTTTCCTCATATTTCTAAAATATCTTGCCTTATAAATAGCATCTCTGCTCACTCAAAAGGAAAGGATTTAAAATTTTAACATCCTTTCTGTCATGCTCATGTTTCACTCATTCTGTGCCAGCTGATGGTGTTCCATTTCCTACTGATATTTTATTTCATTCTATTTCTCATTATTTTTACATGTGGGTCTCTAAGAACCATTTGTAAAAAGTTACTTTCTTTGAAACTGGTGTAAAACCACTTCAGATAGAATCTCCCATCCTTCAGAATTAATTATAAAATCCTCATCCACTCCATCTGCCTTTATTAATTCTTAACAGAACACAGTTTGGAGTCTAAGTCATTGACCTTTAAATCACTAGACAACAAGACAACTTGAACATTCTAGACTTTGGGTTTAAATTTTAGCGTTTTTTTTTTTTTTTTAAATCTGAATAAGAAGAAATCATTCCTTGGTGTAGCAAATTAATCTGGATAATCCCACAACAAATCCTCATGTTAGTGGCAGGTTTACAAAAGATCATACAGCACAAAGTAAAACCTTCTACTATATAATGTTTCACTCTTGTATGCTCAAAAATCAGGCCTTTTTCAAAGAATTTGTGCCCAGCATACTAGATGATTTAAAGACTCTTTATCCTTAATAATTTATCACATTAAAATGAAGAGCAAGGAATATAGGTGTCACCATAATGTACACATAGAATTTCTAAAATTGTTTTATCCCTGTCATTGCTTACATTATCCCATTACTTCATTTCTTTGTGCTGATAATTCTTATTCTCTATTTCCAGTTGTCAATCACTACTCTTTCAGTCCTTTCCTTTTCTCCTACTAATGGTCTGTACAGAACTACAGTAACCCAGAATATACTCCAGATAAAGTTTCCAGAGAAATATTTTTTCTCTAGGGAAATTTTTTCCCCTGAACTTTCAAACAGACAGTTTCTCTGTCATGCTACCCTATCTTCTTTGCAAGAGAATATGGCATTTGGCTTCCAGGATGCTTTAAGACTTCTCAGCTTCATTGGAGCTGGAGATGAAGGGAAGAATGGAAACTTGTGACTGGTAGGAAGTTTTCTATTTTTACCTTTGAAGTTCCCAGTTGACAGTGCTTTTTGTAGGTGATTTTATACTATTTTAAAAGTTGAAGAAGGACAAAGATTGATCTATTTCCTTTCTAAATAAAAAAGAACAGCTTTGTGTGATAATCTTGTACGAATAATGTTCTATCAAGGACAAGCTGCTTTTCCTTCTGGGGTTTTGGGAATTCTACAGCACTTGTCTGAAAGAGTTACCTGGTGTCCAAAGATAGAGATTGCTATAATTAAGTTGGAGGGTGTCCACCCAGAGAAACAACCTTCCAGAAACAACCCTTGCAATGGAATTTGTCATTTGTGATAGACTTAACTATTGGCTGCAGCTCAGCTCGGGTCCAGATAAAGCCTGCTTTTCTTTTTTTCCCTCTTTATTGAGTTCACTGGTACATCTTAGGTGTAGGTCCAGAAAGTGTGTTTATCTTTTAGGCAACCTAGGAATGTGTTGTTCTGAGCAATTAAACATGCAACTGAATTGTTTAAACTTCTGTACATTAATTCTATACCACTACTTACCACATCATTTTGTAAACATTACTCTATGTCTTTCTCTCTTCTTCAAATAGCTGTTCACTATTTGAAGCCCAGACTTGTTGCAGGATGTGTGTTAAAAATGTCACATGTGGGGCCAGGGATTTAGCTCAGTGGTTCTAGCACCTGTCTTGCAAGAGCAAGGACCCAGGTTCGATCCCTGTTAACCACATACCATACTGGGTGTGGTGACTCACACCCAGCAGCAATCAGTACCACATACCACAGTGCCGGGTGTCATAGCTCATGCCTGTAATCTCAGCACTTGGGAGGCAGAGGCAGGAGGATTGCTGTGATGTGAGTTTGAGGCTGAGCTCAGGGCCAACCTGAGCTACAAAGCGAGATTCTGTCTCAAAAAAAAAAAAAAAAAAAAAAAAAAAAGTCACCTGTTTAAATCAAAATGTTTATTTTGGTGCAAGGTACATTTCCAAAAGTCTCCTGAAAAATGCACTTCTGGTTTCAGACACACTTATCCCACAGTTCTTGTCCTCATTCTTGCTGAAGCAGTTCTGGAAGTCTGCTTACATTCCATGGCTGTCTGATCCACTGAATCCATTTTAATCCACAGATTATAGCTTATCCATATTTACCTTTCATGATTATTTTGACTTCAGGGTGAAGCAGAAGTTAGTCAATGCCAGATCCAGTGAATAAGATGGACGAAGGCACATTGTAATATTTTTACAAGACTGTCTTTCAGTTAGTGACAATGGATAGTAAGTGCTGCAGAGGTTGTGTAGTGTCTGTTGGTGCAGGTCAGCAGAATAGAAATGAGAAAAAAATTCAAAAACCCAGATACAAAGATAATCACCACAGGGGAACTCTGGGAAAAGGAAAATGGAGCAAGCTGAAGCTCAGTCCCCAGGACTTTCTGAGCTGGTCACAAAGGCAGACTTTGTAAAATGGAAATCAGAAATGATGTCTGAGATGAACACAGAGATACTGTCTACAGTGAAAGATATGATTAAAAAACAGATCAGGAGCATGATAGAATCTGAGCTAACAAAAGCACTGGAATCTTTTAAACAGCAGGAAGCAGAATTCCAGGTGATATTAAATGAGAATGAAAGTTTGAGAAGCAGGATGAATGAGGCTGAGGACCGAATCTCACAACTAGAGGATGGGATAGCAGCCAATGACCAGGAAAGGAACAATCTACGGAAAATGGGAAGGGACCATGAAAAATCAATCCAGCAGCTCCCAGATGACTCAAAGAAGAATAACATAATATTGAGTGGAGTCACTGAAGAGGCAGGAGACAGTATGAAAGACATAAAAAAAAAAACTGTTCACAGATATAGGGGTGAAAAAATTCAGTCAAAAAGGAAAAGAAATGGACATACAGATAAATGAGGAACACAGAACTCCAAAAGGCCATGATATGAAAAGAATCTACACCTAGGCATATAATTAAGGTTCTAGATATCCAACAAATGAGCATTCAATGAATTTTTGACAATACTGATAATGTGTGTTTTTCTATACGCTAGTAAACATTTTAAAAATTTAAACATTCATTCTATTTTTCTATCAATGCTTGCATTTATCTTTATTGACTTATAACTGGAATGTTAGAGACATAGGAAGGAGTGGCACATTTTTTAATGTGACAAGAAATGGAAAGTACAATTCCAATTGGACAAACAAAGTGTTAAGACTCACTGCAGACAAAGCATGATCACAGTGGGATCTTCTGGCTCTCCAGCACACAGTCATTTTGCATTCTTCCACCCCTACTTCACAGCTAGCTTAGGTAAGCTTGTCTTGAAAATCAGTGAACTCAACTGATATGGCCATTAAGAAAGAAAGAGAGTAGAGTTGAGTAAAAAGGTACAATTAGGTCGTGTTTAAACTGACATTTCACAAATGCAGGATCAAAGTAGAAGATGCCCTGAGGGATTTTGACTGGAAATTTACAAGGCACTCAAAGAGAGTCAGGCTTGTTGAAATCTCTAGTTAATGAAAGAGATGTGATTTCTAGTTTTAAAAGGTTTATGTAGCCAGCAGTAAGCCATGCTGTATTCCTTCCCTCTGCTCCATCCCTGCTCCACTCTTAGCAAGTCTGACATCTTGTGCGTTCTGGACACAAACACAAGATATTCTAAAGATTATTATGTGAGCAACTATTTCATTCTTAGTTTACACATCAAAAAAATTTTTTGAGACAGGTTCTCTCTTTTTTGTAGGTCAGGCTGGCCCTGAGCTCAGCTTGAACTCACAGCAATCCTCCTCAGCGCTCGAATTATAGACAAGAGCCACTACACCCAGCACTGTGGTATGTGGTTCTGATTGCTCGTGGGTGTGAGTCTCCACACCCGGCATGTTGTATGTGGTTACTGGAGATCAAACCCAGGTCCTTACACTTGCAAGGCAGGTGCTGCAACCACTGACCTAAATCCCCAGCTTTATACATCAAAATTCTTTTCTTGGCTTTAAAAAAACTCACTTTCCCCTCTGAGAGGAAATTTTTACGTTTGTCAGCTTGTGTTAACTACCTGCCTGTATATGATGACTGTTTTTCAATTCTAGCTGAAGGGCTCAAATTACATGCACCTGTCTATGGAGGATCATTCTTATTCCTCTAATATGAACTAGTGTCTAGATATTATGAATGACACCATCAAGCATGCTGTATCTAGCTGGATTCCTTAAAGTCCTGACCCAGCATAGCACCAACTGAATAGCTCATGGAGGCAAGTGGAGGCTGTAAGTCTGAGATGCCACCGTGTGCTAATGACAGATCCTTGGTGAGACTTTTTTTTGTTTGTTTTTTTCAATCCACGTGTTATTTATACTTATCATTATTGATGGGAAATAGTAAGTAAGTAAACAATCACACTAGTAGGGAATGAAGGCCAGTTATGTTGAAGAAATTCTGTCCTTTATAGTAGTTCTGGCTCATAGACATTTGATAATGTGGATGGGGTGGTAGAGCTAAGGCCAGGACTCAGGAACTGAGGCTCTACTTAGAGTTATAAGCGGCAGGGTGGTCCTAGACAAATCACTGCCCTTTCGGTCAATTAGTTCCCTCAATGAGTGTGAGCAAGTGTGGTTGATCAATTGGAGTCTCCTCCTCTAAAATAAGTGACAGAGACTGTTTATACATGCCACCCTGTTTCTGTGGTCTGTGAAATAATGTTCCAACTTCCCATGTTGACTTTACACACCCTCTATCATCTAAGTTCAATCTATACTCTCTTTCTTTTTACTTCTATGGCCCCCACACAAGGCAGTCTCAATAAGTAAATAGGTAAATACACTCATTCTGAGATTCACAAACCAGTGTGAGCCTGTGTTGGCCTGTGTCAGTCATAAGTCTCGAAAGAAACTGGCTTTTATTTTCGTTTGAACTCCCTGACATTCTCAGAAACTGGGATATTATAAGTGTTCAATAAATACTTGTAAAATGTATACGATGTTTCTTCTCTTGGAGCTAATTGTTTATTAAATGGAACAGCATAAGAGCTAAAATTGCTGATTTTCAAATACAAGAGCCTGGTGTTATATTCGTGAAGGTGAGGGAAGTTTTCCAGTACAACTCAAGCTCTGTCTTCTGGTGACCATGTATCCAGCTCTATGCGCTCATGTCCCAAGGCCATAGCCATTCTCTTCTTGGTTTCTTTTTCTCTGTATTTTATTGGACCTGGCATGGCTTTATCTCTGTTCTGCCTACTCTAGTTTTAAGCACTGCCCAGCTGGGATAGTATCTCAGCACTAGCTCTGAGCTCTTTTAGTATTTTGTATTATTTGTGAGGTCTTCTTTTTTCTTTTACCTTGAAAGTCTCTGAGTAAACTATGGCACATAGCACCATGCCCTGCAAACAGTAGCTGCTTTATTAAGATATTTGAAAGAATAAATAGGTACCTAAACCAAACTTAAATTTTGAAAATAGGCATTTAAATTCAATCAAATTGACAGAACTATATAGATTTCTTTTTTTAAATTTTGAGACAGGGTCTTACTTTCTTGTTCAGGCTGGCCCTGAGCTCAGCCTCAAACTCACATCACAGCAATCCTCCTGCCTCTGCCTCCTGAGTGCTGGGATTACAGGCCTGAGCCACCACGCCTGGCACTGTGGTATGTGGTACTGATCGCTGCTGGGTGTGAGTGTCCACGCCCAGTATTGTATGTGGTTACCGGGGATCGAACCTGGGTCCTTGTGCTTGCAAGACAGGTGCTGGAACCACTGAGCTAACTCCCCAGCCCTAGTTTTCTTTTTCTAAAGCATGTTTAACAATTGATTTTTACCTTACAACTTTGAGGTTTAAAATGTGATTTTACCTGGCACAAATTTCATATTTCTAATGTCATGACAAAAAGCTTTTGAAGGTGTTTAAAAAAATAACAACAACAATGTGTTTTGTAGCTATGTTTCATGAATTCTATACTAATAGGTGCTTGAGATATTTTCTCCTTTCATTTTGGGTGTATCACTTATTTTTAGCTTTTTAAATAACAGGTTTTTTTGAGATATAATTGCATACCATAAATGTACCCTATAAGTGTAAAAGTTAGTTATTTTTAATATATTCATAGTAGGAAATCTATCACCACTGTGTGATTCTAGAAAGTTTTTGTCACCCTAAAAATAGATTACATATCTATTAACAGTTATTCTTCATTTTCCTCTTCCCCTAAACTCTTCTAACTGCTAAAATACTTTATCTGTATGTATGGATCACCTGTTTGGGACTTTTTGGGTAAATACAATCATATAAATGTGGTATTCTGTATCTGATTTATTTTACTTGCAATAACGTTTTTAAGGTTGATTTCTTTGTAGCACGTATCAACATGTTCTTTTTAAGTGGATAATAGTCTATTGTATAGATACATCATAATTTTGTGTATTCATTTATCAGAACAATCCTCACATAAACATGTACAGATTTTTGTTCAGAGATTTGTTTTCAATTGTCTTGAATATATACATGGCAGGGTTTTTTTCATACATGATGTCAATTTTACTTAACTTTTTGAAGAGTCCCCAAAAGAAATATTGGTGGAGATATAAGTAAAAGAAATCACCTGATGGTTTAATTATATTGTTTCCAAATGATAAGTTCTACCTTGGGTCTTCACTTTTAAAATCAGGCAACATCCATATAATTGGCCAGTAGCAGGGACACTGAGGAGGAACAGAGGGTGAGTAGAATAAACCAATGGAGACAGAGAAAGCCTCATTATAACTAAGCCTGTTCCCCACAAACCTGGGTAATGACACCACTTCCTGAAATAAGCAGAAGCTAGAAAAATCAGCAAAGACAGGAGATACCTATGAGATCTCATCAAGAAAGTAAGTCCTGAGTCCAACATGCACAACACAGGAAGTTACTCTGGGCAACTTGTCAGCAATTTTTCCTCTGTCTCTGGCTCTTCCTGATTTTAATGGAGCTCCTGCTTGTCTTCTCTTCTTCACAGATAATTTTTTTTTTCACTAAGAATCTGGGAGAAATTTTCATAGTGCAGATCAAACAATTGGAGTTCAGTCTGAGGCAGACTCTGGAATTTACCTGAACCTGTGTCCTTGTCTGTACTAACACCAATGCTAATGGGTTCTTTTCAGGAAATTTGAGGTGATAGATACATTGTCCAAGGCAGTACCCAGTACAAAGAATATTCTACATTGATGCTAAAGATATTTTCTTTCCCCTTCAATTTGATCCATGCAAAAGGTGCTAGTGTAATCACTGGATAACAGTGACTTGGGGTATAGTATTATTTTCCCTTGGCTATTTTATGTTTTGTTCTTTACTAGTTCTGTAAATGAGGGTGATGCAATCTAAGCCTCAGTTTCAAGGTTCTAAATGTGGAAATAATCACCCCCTTTACTTTTGTAGCTCCCTGCCTGTCAAAGTTCTTAAAAGTATATGAAGGAAATGCTTTGTAAATGTAAGAATATTCTATGAATGCATGTGCCACAAATTCTTCTTGTCTCCATTTTCCTGACAGATTACATGAATGACTCAGATCCACCAGGACAAGAATCTAATAGGAAGAAGGATATACCTAGACTCCCAGTATCTGGAGTGCATTGACTACTAGGCTCATTCACTCCAAAACACACCAGTTCCACAATATTTGAAAGAAATATCCTCATAAGTGAAATAAATAGGTCACAGTTAGGTAAATATCACAGCTTTTCTCTGGTTTGAGAAAATAAAAATGTAAATGAGTTCTAGAATTGTACGTTATATTTTGTGAAATAGAAAATTCTCAGTGAAATAGGGTGAAGGGAGAAAATAATGAGATGATAACAAAAAAGAAAGGAAACAAATTGTATGTATATAGGGGGGTGGTAGGGTGGGTAGGGCTATGGGAAAAAATGAGAATTAAGTTGTGTCTTATACTGGTACAAATCCCCATTGTGGAGTGCAATTATGATGTGTATATGTAATGTACCAATAAAGATTTCAATTTAAAACAAAAAGAAAAGCTCTTGCCTTTCACCCATTTCTAAAACTAAGTACTGAGGTAGACATAAGGAAAGTCTTCCAGGATGGGGCCGTATTGAGTCCCCAGCTTTCACGGATGGGTAGAATCATGGTGGGGCTGGCCAACCTATGTGCTCAGAACCTTACGTGTTTTTATCACTCATTTTCTCTTGTGACAAAAGCTCAGAGCACCACCTCAGATCCTTCGCTCGGTAACGGATGCTCTGTCTTGTGTAAGCCTGTGCACTCTAAAAAGGAAAGTCAAATACTTGTGGCATCTATTGAAGATTGTCTGGTTCAGTACAGATTGCTGCTTACTTTCCTGGCTGCGGAGTCTGTCAAGCTAAAAATGACATGTTAAAGTCACACAAAGCTAGAAATGCAGAGGTTGCCATACAAATATAAGGCTACATGTCTCTGAGAAGAAGGCAACAAAGGTAAGCAGGCACCTGGGAGGATTTCTGTCAAGCAGGTGTCTGGTTATGCTGGACTGTGAGGGATATTTCGAGATCCAGGCTGTGGTGTCATCTTGTTGAGGGGTGAGTAGTCATCAGTGATGTTTGTAGTAGAGAGACCTAAAGGACACTATGCTTCCCTTGTCTCCCTGTTCATCACTGAGTGACAGCTAAGCCTCAGTTCCTAAGTGACTTCATTATACATCACTTTTTGATTCATAGCTGCAGATTCCATCGTCCATGACTAAGAACCCTGACCAGGAGTGTCCATGATCTCCTTATAAGAATGAAAATAAACCATGGCATTCCAATTAAAGACTGGAGAAGGTAAAGTGTTATTTTTAAAAGTTCTGTGTGATAATATTGCTAATATTTTGAGGATGAGAATTAACTAGAATTTTCATTCCTATGGTTATATTCAATTATCACTAATTATTACTAATTGCATATTTATAACATAGTCATAAGTTGTTCTTTTTTTGCAAAAGCAATTTTGCTCTTTGATATTTCCAACCTTTTTTTTCTAGATCTATTTTTCACAAATTAATAACAGTATTTGTTTGCCAAAAGTTAATAAGGATATTTTAATTAGTGTTAGGAAAGTCTCTTAATTTGAAAACACTGATATTTTAAAATTATGATTTGCAGAAGTAACAATATTAAGTATGTTTTGCCCTCTGTGGTGATGTTCTACTGTAGGAATTCTGATATTTTTTCATGTCCAAGACTTTGAAGCATGAACACAGAAATTACAGCTTGTATCTTGGAAGAAAGTTAAAAGGCAGAGAAACACATGTACTTTTGTAGAGTGCATGGCTACAGTTCATCTAGGAACTGGCTGCTGCCTCATTCTTTTTCAAACCTCTTCTACTGATATTTAGCTCAAGTTTAGCTAGATATTTACCTTGTTTTCTCTGAGCTTAAGTTGTTTCTTTTTCTTTTTTTTTTTTTTTTTTTGGATTCTTCAATCAGTATTTCTTCTGTGTATTTTAATCATTTTGCTTGGGAACTGTTATCTGCTACAGAAAATCAAAGATAATATCCGTGTATACAAAGAGCATTTTTTGTTATCTTCCCCCAGTTAACTTATCCGTGGTTGGAATCTCTGTATTTAGCACACAGTTTCCCCATGATGGTTGACAGATGGGGTCCAAGACAATGATATCTTCATTCCCAGAATCCTTGACCATGTAACATACATTGAAATCCACAGGTGAGATTAAGTAAGGGCACTGAGATGGCCAGATTGTCCTAGACTAGCTGGGTTGACTAAATGCAACCATAAGAAAGCACTCAACGGAAATACAATGAGGCACTCCAGGCTGAGTCTCATGATCCCGCATGAATTTCTCATTTTTTAGGGATTTAAACATGATGCTGCTGCAGACACTAAAACCCAAAGAAAGGGGAGTTGATGCCCGGGGAGTTAGCTCAGTGGTTCCAGCGCCTATCTTGCAAGTGCAAGGACCCGGGTTCGATCCCTGGTAACCACATACCATACTGGGCGTGGAGACTCACACCCAGCAGCAACCAGTACCACATACTACAGTGCCAGGTGTGGTGGCTCATGCCTGTAATCCCAGCACTCGGGAGGCAGAGGCAGGAGG
>PVIR01041989.1:0-12459 GCA_004026965.1 Petromus typicus | reverse complement strand
AAAAAAAATTTAATCATATAAAAATTAGATTTTTTAAAAAGAGAGCAGGCCAGGGGTTTAGCTCAATGGTTTCAGCATCTGCCTTGCAAGTTCAAGTCCCGAGTTCAATCCCCATTGCCACATATCACAATGCTGGGGGCATGGTGGCTCATGCCTGTAATCCCAGCACTCCGGAGGCAGAGGCAGGAGGATTGCTGTGAGTTTGAGGCTTGCCGGGGCTACATAGTGAGCTCAGGGCCAGTCAGAACTACAAAGCAAGACAAAAATAAAATAAAATTATTTAGCATCAAATCCATCCACACTGTTATGTGATCACCACCCTCCATCTCCAGGATTCTTCTTCACCCCAGTCACAGGGTGACTCTACAACAAAATTAAATTAAATTAAAATTAAAGGATATGAACAGCTTTTATACAGAGAGCACATAGAACAGGGAGCTGGCCCGAAGGAATGGGGGAACACATAGATGTGGCCAGAGAAAGCAATGATGGATGTGGATATTACAGCAAGAAATATATGGAAATTCACCATTCGCTCGATACATGTCACATAAATTTTAAAAATCAACTGCACTTACATTCCAATTTTTGAGTCATGTCAACGCTTCAAGCAGAAAAACCGCTCTACGTCCCCAGGGCCCACCTGCCTCTCCGCCTACCTGTCCTCCACCTGCACTAAAGCTGTGGGCAGGAAGAGAAAGGGATTTTTTAAAAAAACTCTGAATATCATCATCCAATTTAAAAATAAATGCATGCCTGAGAGAATGCAAAATGGTACAGCCACTATGGAAAATAATATAGACTTTCCACAAATACTACAAGTGGAATTACCAGATGATCAGTAATCCCAATTCCGGATGTATCCAAAAGAATTAAAGCAAGGGATCTCTGCACACCCACGTTCACTGCAGCTGTAGGCACGACAGCCAGGAGGCAGAAGCAGTCCAAACGTCCAGGAACAAGCAAGGATGTGCTACACGGGTGGAATATTATTCAGAGACCTGAAAAGGAAGGAAATTGTGACCCCTGCTGTACAGTGAGGGTGAACACTTTAGAGCTTTCAGTAATACAAACACCTACCTGGGGCACACGTCCAAGGGTGACCTATCACGGTGCAATACCGTGGGTGAACGTTGAGAACGTTACACTCAGTGGAAAAAGAGAACTACTGGGCCGGAGATTTAGCTCAGCGGTTCCAGCACCTGTCTTGCAAGTGCAAGGGCCAGGGTTCGATCCCCTGGTAACCACATACAGTACTGGGCGTGGAGACTCACGCCCAGCAGCAATCAGATCCACATACCACAGAGCCGGGCATGGTGGCTCACACCTGCAATCTCAGCACTTGGGAGGTGGTAGCAGGAGGATTGCTGTGAGTTTAAGGCTGAGCTCAGGTCCAGCCTCAGGGCCAACAAAAAAGAGAGACCTTGTCTCAAAAAAAAGAGAGAGAGAGAGAGAACTACTGTGCCACTCACTTGAGGAAGGTGCTGAGAGTAGCCATATTCACAGAAACAGCTGGTCGCCAGAGGCGGGGCAGGGGACAGGGAGCGACTGGGTGGTGGTGCGGGGCCTGTGACAGGGGTGAAGAAGAATCCTGGAGATGGAGGGTGGTGATCACATAACAGTGTGGATGGATTTGATGCTACTGACTTATGTGTCCTTCACCACAATAAAAAAAGCCAAAACATGGCACGAGGAACCATCCTCACTGTCTGATGACTTTTGGCCGGGTCTGCAAGGCTCCAAGGCAGAACTTTTGCCCTAGACTCTGAGCAGCCACATCACACTGTCTCAGTGGTACTTATGAAATTAGAATTTACAGAGGGGGTCAAGTGATAATTTACAGAGAGGCTAATCTCTTGGGAAAAAGAACTTCAGCCATTAAAAAAGGAAATTGCTGGCATGGTGGTGTATACCCATAATCACAGCTCCTCAGGAAGCTGAGGCAGGAAAAATCACATGTTCCAGGCAGCCTGAGCAACTTAGCAAGATCCTGTCTCTAAATGAAAAGGGCTGGAGATGTAGCTCAGTGGTAGAGGACTAGTTTAGGCAAGGTCCTGAGTTCCAGTATCTCTCTCTCTCTCTCTCTCTCTCTCTCTCTCTCTCTCACACACACACACACACACACACGGGAAATAATTAAACATTTCAGAGGCTTAAGGAAAAAAAGAATGTGTTACTCACATTAGCTGAGTGGAGGGCCACACTTGCCGTGCCACAGGACCATGTGAAGAAGACCAGGGGCACAGAGAGGAGCAGGGCAGGAGCCAGGCACGGCGGGGACAGGAACCGCTAAGGACGAAGCAGTGAGAGCAACATTGGGCCTTCTAGGTGGTGTCCAGTTTTCTGGGATACAGACGCCGGGCCACAAGTGATTTAAGACAGAGGAATCTTGGCTTGATGTGTGATTTAATGGAAGTGATTGGGGTGCAGGCCCACGGTCAGTTTGCCTATGAACAGAGGCTCCAAAGTAAATTGCTCTAGGAATTTGCTAGCTTGGGGAGGAAAATAGGGCATGAGTCACACCTGCAGCCTCCAGCTCCATAGCATCCTGCCTGTCTGAGCACCTTTTTGGGGTCACATTTGTGAATGATAGCCAGAGAAGCTTGATTGACAGGTGCTTGTGCACAAACAGGTGCTTCCTGATACTGGCTGAATGAATGAACTCCTATGCAGACAGCACAACCCCACCAATTTTACCTAGGACTCTCTCACTCCAGTTTTCTTTGTCTAGGGAACAGATCCTACCCACTTTTCATGCCTTTCATTCTTAACAGAGCCCCTCTCGTTGCCACCCCTGGGCTGGGCCCTGCTACATTTTACCCTCATCATTGAGTAGAAGACTCCTCTTCCAATTCTGAGGCCTGGCAGCTTGCACAGTAACTGCTGCGTTCTGTGGTAAGAAGACTCAATTCATGATGGATTCTGGGAAATTTCCCTGAAGGAAAAGGCGGAAGACAGAATTGGTCTCAGGCTATGGACAGCCTCTTGAGGAGCAAGGGAGCCTGGCCACACTCCTATGCCAGTCTGAGCCATGCTTCTGCCATAAATGGGACCCTGTGGAATTAGGCTTGGCCTTGCTTCTGGCACCTGGAGATTGAGAAGTAGTAACTACAAAGGGTGTGGGGAAGGCAAAGGCCAACCAGAAGCAGCGCCTTGTCATCTGGAGCCTAGAGAATGAGCTCATGCGTCAGCCCGGGACAGCCAGGCCACACCAGCCATCGGGCACCCCAGCCTGGGAGCCCATGTTGGTGAGAAGCAGCTGCGGCCTCTGCCAAGGGCTCCTCTTTGTGCCGCCCAGAAGAGCAAAGACATATTTCCGTTTCACCGTTGTCTGTTCATTCCAGTGGCGTTTCCCTTGGAATTTTCTCCAGGATGCAGGACACCACGTCACTACGCAGGTGTTCTGCCTACGTCTTCCCACACGTGTGCTGGGGGTGGGTGTTACACGCAGCCTCTCTTCCTTTGGGACTTCAGGTGGCAGAGTATACTGCAGGGAGTAAACGCTGCCCCAGAGACAGACATGGCTGTGAGAACCCGGAGCTGGGCCTGGGAGAGAGGGTGGTGAGGTCAGCTGGCCATGTGTGGCCAACGGGGCTTTGCAGGTCGGGCCTGTGGGCAAGGGCAGGATGGGGTGGAAGAGTATGCAGTGGTCCTCCCTCCTCACAACTACCATTCTGCCTAACTGTCCTCTGCCAGTGTGGCTTCCAGTTGTAGGGTGACCCCTCAGTTCTTGTCAGTGGCTGACGTGGGCACAGTTCTGCCTGAGGCATCTAAAAAGCCTCCTCTTTCTTGGGACAGTTTGATGTGATGCTTGGCACTATAGCAGTCATCATGTCAGAGATGGGAGAAGTATCTGACGGTGCTGAGCTAAGACGGGAAAACAGCCAAGCCCAACCGGAAGTCCATGAGGCCGGAAAACAAGTTGTATAGGGCAACTATACAAGACGGGGCGTGGAGGTTGCTGGGCTCACGTGTGGCAGGACCTTGTTATGCTCTTCGGGGACCCAGGGCCAGGAGGCTGCTCTGCTCAAGCCAGTCACCAGGAGGAAGGTGGGCAGGAGTCATCTGTCCAGCTGTCCACCTGTCCATCTGTTGGATAAGGTGACGATGGTAGGGTCCTTAGCACCCTGGGGGACAGGAACAGGAGACGAGTGGATTCCCAGGGCGGGGCTGGGGGTCCCTTCCTAAGCTCTGGAGATTTGAGTCACTTCGGGGGAGAGACTACAGATGCCAGAGTGTAGGGGAGGGTGAGAATCCACCGGGCGAAGCTGGTGGATAGAAGGGTCTGTCCTGAGCAGCAGTTGAGGGGACCCGAGGCATCTGGGAGGGTCGTGAATGGGGAAGGAAGCTTGGTCCTTTTTTCCACAAACACTTCCTGACTCTGCCTCTGGGTGGGGTCAGGAACTATTTTCTGGAAGGGCCCAAGAGTAAATAATTTAGACTTTGCAGGACAACAGGTCCAAATGAGTTTATACACAGGTACTTACTTCATAAGACAGAAAAAAAGTTCCACAGAATTTTGATCAGTGAAGTTCACTGATAATTATTATACAATTTGTATAGGTCTCTTAATGAAAAGAACTGGTTATACATTTTTATTGAAAATGTTTAATTGTCATAAAACACAACCACCAACACACAGTTTACCACTTGAACAGTTTTTGAGACTATTGCTCAGTGGCGTTACACGTTGGTTACACGTTGTGTAACCATCCACACCCTCCATCTCTGAGACTTTGTCACCATGCAAAACTGTAACTGTCCCTCAGCTCCTGGCATCTTCCTACCTCAGTAGCGCATAGAAGTAGAGTCATCTAGTGTTGGTCTTTGTGTGACTAGCTGGCTTTATTTCATTGAGAAAAATAAACTCAGGACCATCGGTGGTATAGCATGTGTCTGATTTTTGTTAGTGTTCCAAGTTAGAATTTTTTATCATCAAACTGCAACTTTTCTCCTGTCACTGCTGATTAGCAGTGTTTATCTTTCCTTCCTGATTTATGTGTTCACTTCCTGAGCCGGGAACATAGCTCAGAAGTAGATTGCTTACTTAGTTTACTTAAGGTCCTATGTTTGATCCTCAGCACTGCAATAACAATAATTTCTTTGCTTTCACCTTCTTTTTATTTTATTCCTGTTTTTCTCCTAGTTTAATATTGATTCCTAAAGTGATTTTTAAATCTGGTATGATGGGGCATGTCTGTAATCCCAACATTTGGGAGGCTGAGATAGGAGGATCGCCACCAGCCTGAATTACACAGCAAGATCCTGACTCAAAAAAACGCACCAGAAAGAAAGGTTTGATTTAAGAAACATGTTAAAGAATTCTTCCTTAAGGTCACCCCATATCAGGGATTGAACTCAGGCTCTTGTGCTTCCAAGGAGGCACTAAATCCCTGGCCCTTCATATGAGTTTTTCAGAAATGTTTTAAATCTAAAAGTTTAGATATGCTGTTATTATATATTTTCTATCAATTTCTTAACTTTTTGTTTGGAGATAGGCCGCACAGTTCCACCTGACACTTGTTGCTTTTGTGGAAGGCTGAGGATGGAACTTGGGCCTTGCTCGTGGTAAACAAATACTCCATTCCTGAGCTCTACCCTAACCTTTTCCATTAGCTTTGGAGGTGAATCTTCCCAGCATGCTTTATGTCTCTGCTACTCTTGCCCACTCTTTCGGGGTCATCTTGTCCCCACCCCACCTTGGGTGGCCCCTCCTTCCACCCTGCCGCACACAGACCCAGCGCCACACGGCACCGCTGGGGGCCTGAGGACACGGCTTCCCCTCACTGGGTCGCGCTCGTCATCCGCGGGCTTCGGATCTCACAACGGTTCCTGGATGCTGCCTATGTTCAGATGGGGAATTAGGAGAAACAGAAACCAAAAAGAATTCCCCTCTCTCCTTCCTCCGCCTCGCCACAAACTCCTTTCTTTTCAAAAGACTGATGCTTTCCCTCCACTTATTCCCTTGTCTGGAAAGCCCCAAGCTGAGCCTTTAGGATGTTAGAAACATTTACTAGGCCTGGCCCCGGGGGGCCTTGGCTAATGAAGATGTGGACATATCGTGGAATTTGCCTTTGCTATCAGACACTAGCCATATCGGATTAAGGCACAGTTTAAGAACATTGTCTGAATTCAGTTACCTTCTTACAATCTTATTTCCACCCAAGTGTGGTAGAGCAAGACTATAATTCCAGCACTTTAGGAAGCTGATCCCTACTTCAAGTCCTGCCTGATCAACTTAGCCAGACCTTGTTTCAAATATTAAACAGAGCTGGGGGTGTGGCTCAGGGGTAGAGCACTGTCTGGCTCAATCTCCACAGTACCAGAAGGAAAGAGAAATCCTCTTTTTTTTTTTTTTTTTTTTTTTTTTAGGTTTTTTGAGACAGGGTCTCGCTTTGTGGTTCAGGCTGGCCCTGAGCTCAGCCTCAAACTCACATCACAATCCTCCTGCCTCTGCCTCCCGAGTGCTGGGATGACAGGCGTGAGCCACCACGCCCGGCACTGTGGTATGTGATACTGGTTGCTGCTGGGGTGAGTCTCCACACCCAGTATTGTTATGTGGTTACCGGGGAATCGAACCTGGGCCCTTGCGCTTCCAAGACAGGCACTGGAACCACTGAGCTAACTCCCTGGCCCCCAGAAATCCTCTTTCTAAATAGAGTCACATCCACCATTCTTCAGCCCTGAGTGGGGCTGAGGACTAGAACATGGGAACTGGAGGGGACACATGTCAGCCCATAACAGCGTGTGGTTCGTTCACACACCCATAGCACCTAAGTGGGGCTTAGGATGTGAACTAACACACACACACACACACACACACACACCTGAGTGGGGCTTAAGATGCAGGACGTGAATTCACACACACACACACACACACACACACACACACACACACACACACAGTCTTAGTAACAGTGGACTCCTGCCAGCCGGGCCGCCCACTACCTGCTGTGTGCCACTGTGACCACTAGAGAGCAGCGGAGACTCACTAACCGAGTGGAATGGATCCTGAAAGCTTCCAGGAAACCCACTGATTCAGGCTATGCTGTACAGACTAGCAGCCCGGGGAAGGGGCGGCCCGGTTCCTTTCTCTTCATGTGCTCTGCGATGGCCCAGCTGCCCAGCAGCCCTTCTCCACCCTGGTCTCCCCAACACCTGCTCTGCTTTCCGTGACTCCACAGGAGAGGGAAGCCTGGAAGAAGCCAGCTGTCACCTCCCTCTGAGGGTGGCACAACCAGAGGTGACACTGGGTGTGGGCAGGGTGATACAGAACAGATTTCAAAACAGCTGGAAACAAATTTCAAAATGTCTCACCATGAGAAGAATGAGAGGTAATGAGGGGCCAGGTGTGTTGGCTCGACAGGGGTGTTCCGTGTTGTGGACATGCCCCAGACATCACATGGAACCTCATAAATGCACATGGTTTTGAGTTATCGATTGCAAATATTATTAATTTAAAAAGGAAAAGAGGGCAGCTGGCTGGTTTTACCCACTCCGGCAGGATCCTTGATTGAGGGCCCCCCAAGCCACCCCATCCCCCTGGCACTTGGTCTTGGCACCATGTAGAGCAGTTCTCTGGCATGAGATATCTAAGGGCTATACGTAGTCGGTCCCCAGCCCAGCATCTGGCTGGGAAATGACACAGATGAAGTAGAACATCTGTAATAAAATGACTGCACACTACAGCTAATTTCCCGCTGCGTCTGAAAAAATATAAAATACCAACATTAACTAAGACAGTTTCAAACTTCTGAAACATGGTTCTGTAGGCCCACCTTCTCAACAGCATTATTCAGCCAAAGGCAAAGCCCCACAATGTCGCTCAATACACAAGGAAGAAAACAAAATGTGACAGAGACAATAGAATATCATTTGGCCTTAAAAAGAAAGTTCTGATACAGGTTGTAATATGGGTGAACCTTGAGAACATTAGGCTGAGTAAAAATAGTCACATATAAAAAAAAGTATATTATCATTTATAAGTCATCACCATCACAGAGACATAAGGTGGAATGGTGGTTGCCAGGGACTGGGGGACGTGGGAGGGAAAGCCAGTGTTTCATGGAGTCAGAGCTTCGGTTTGGGATATTGGCAACTTTTAAGATGGAAGGTAGCGATGGCTGCACAGGCATGTGACTGTGCTCAATTTCAGTGCACTATACCTTTAAGAATAGTTGTGGGCTGGGGATTTAGCTCAGTGATTCTTGCATCTGCCTTGCAAGTGCAAGGGCTTGAGTTCGACCCCTGGTAACCATGTGCAACAATGCAGGGCATGGAGACTCACGCCCATCAGCAATCAGAACCACATACCACAGTGCCAGGTGTGGTGGCTCACGCGTGTGGTCCCAGCACTCGGGAGGCAGAGGCAGAGGCAGTAGGATTACTGTGAGTTGGAGGCTAGCCTGGGCTGCATAGTGAGCAGAAGGCCAGCCTGAACTACAAAGTGAGACCCTGTTTTTTTTAAATGCTTAAAATATGCTATATATTTTTACTACAATAAAAATAATCACAAAAGTACTCCTCTTGTGGTATCTTTGGGAAGAAACCATGAATACTAGAGGTTGGCATCATCCTTCCAGTTTAAAGAGGGCCTCTGCTTCCACACACCGCTAGGGGGCGTCGCACCAACCATGAGAGACAGAGCTGGTTGCTCTGGAGTGTTCTTGACTTCAGCGAGACTCCCTTTTCCCACAGAGAATGGGTGCACCTGGCCAGTATGCCATCTGCTGTGCCCTTCCTGCTGTTGCTATGTTGTTCATAGTTTTGTTCGACAGCGCAGCAACCAGCCCTGTGACCTCCACACTGCGCTTGCCTGGTCAGTCTAAGTCTGCACAAGACCTCCGCTGTGCTTTGCCCAAATGTGAAAGTCTAGCCCGTGGTCCATTTTTTCTGTGGCTTTGACCGAATACTCAAGCTGCAGAAGTGATCAAGAATAGAGGTTTACTTGGGTCGTAGTTCTGGGAAGACCAAGAACATGATGCCAGCATCTGCTTGGCTTCTGCTGAGGACAAATGAGTGAGCGGTGCCAGCGGAAGAAGCTAGGGGCAGTCTCCCTTTGTAACAACCTGTCCTCGTGGTAAGCAGTTCTGACCCATGAAAGAGAAAACTCATTCACCTGAAAAAGAGTAAAGGCACAAAGCTTTCACTGTCAGGACCAAATGCCACCTGCCACTGCCACAGTGGCAATCACATTTCAGGATGAGTTTGTCTTGGGGAGAAAAATCATAGCCAAGCCATCACACCCGGGTCAAGGTAGTCTCGCGAGAACAACGGGGTCTAGCGGACTGAGGACTTTGAAGAGCCCATACTTTGCAAATGCTTCTTCTTGGCAGCTTCATACCACTCCAGATTACCCTTCTGGATGTGAAGCCCTGTCTCAGGGCTTCTTAGCTCGGCCCCTGACTTCCCAAGAGCCCCATGGATAGTGGATCAGGCATTCACAAGTTTGATGGGGAAAATGAGTCTTTATCTTTTCTACCCCTAAAGTTCAGCATTTCCTCTGTCTATGAATGTCGACAAGAGATGACAATAGTTTTTGGGGTACATCAGGCTCACTGGGCAACTTATAGGGTTGCCATGTCTCCAAACATTTGGACAGAACCAAGAAGCCAGGGAAGGAATGTTTCTCCTAAGATCAGTTTTGGGGATCACCAAGTCAGTAGTTCACAAGGAAGGAGGCATTTAAAGCTCCTTCGAGGGATCCCCATTCCTGCAAATGCCTCTCCTCAGGCCATAGGCTGAGTGAGGGGAGGCAGAAGTCCATGTGGCAAAGACGAAAGCTGATGACAAGGGTGACTTTTTTCCAGGCCAGGGATGGAACAAAGTTCACCCGGTAGCAATGGAAACCTCTCTCTGAGACTCTGGGTCTGGGCCCAGCTGTCAGAAAGGGAACTGGGGGTGCAAAGAGACAGGAGAATGGGGCAGAGATGTGGTGAGCACTTACAGGGAAACAGATCCCCCCAGACAGAGGCAGTGGGTCTGAGCCCTACACACCCGCTGGGCAGGACATTTTATTCTCAGACAGTGAGACAGTCTCCTTGTAACAAAAGTACAATACCTTGCTCTTTTTAGGAAAGATCACTGCAGCCGTAACAACTGAAAGCCAGCAGTGAGCTGTCACAGGAAGTTAACTTGCCGCACAGTTCCATGAATGAGTAATAACTGACCCCAGAGGAGGCCACTGGGAGAAAGCTTGGAGAGGGGCAGGCATGTATGTGCATGTGAGCGCGTGCGCGCGCGCACACACACACACACACACAGACACACACACACACACACACACACACACGTGCCAGACTGGGGGAAAAGGCCACTTCAGATTTGGGGCTCAGGAGAGGCTTGATCCCTCCTGAGTGCCCTGCTTTTGCTTCTGGGGGGTTCCAGCGAGATTCAAAGACTGAACTCCAGTAGGGACTCACTCAATTCTTACCTTCTGCTTCAGGGGATGAGGCCACTTCAGTAAGGCCAAAGGTCACCTTGAGGTAAAAGGCTGAGGGGTTAGTACATAATGGCTCCCCTTGGAGCCAGTGAGGCAGGGCTGGCTCTCCTGAGGAAAGGAGCCTCCATTACCCCAGTCTAGCCCTTCACCCTGATTCCGTGCCTAAAAAGCCCTTCTGTCTGAAATTGCTTTGCCACCATGAACAGAAAAGCATGTCAAGTCCCTTTCAGATGTTTCCATTCCCCACCCCGCTTCAAGGGCAGCACAGCAGGCCCCGTGCACCGTTACTTCCGCCTCTGCCTCTCTGCTTTTGCTCTCAGATGAGGCAGCATAACAAATGCCTCCTTCGTGGGAAAGCCCAGGTGCTCAGAGTACTCTGGTCCTCACCGAGTCCCACAGAGGGGCACCCATACGTGCAAGGCAAGGCTGTGGATGCACCGAAGATGCCCACCTCCTCAATGCCAACCCAGATCGGACAGTCTAGCCAAGCAGCCGTGGTGCCAACCCCTGGCAACACTACACATTGGTTTCAGCACTGCCCAGTATAACTGGCGACATGAAAGGGGTGCAGTGAATTCCTGAATCCCCACAGGGGCTCGGGGCAGAGGCAGGAGGGTGGGGCAGGCCTGCGCCCGTCCTCTAGGAGATGGGAGAACAGCACATGAAACAAGACCGGCATTGAATTAGAGAGATCACAGTGATTAAAAAGGCAACTGGAACAATAGGGGGAAAACCAGAACCAGGGGTGCAAGAATAATCTATCAGGGCTCTTAACCCAGAGTTTTCCTGAAGGGAAAAAGAAACTCAAGAAAAACAAACTCTATTTCACAGTCACAACAATGCACAATCTTAGTTCTCCCGCTCTCAATTTTATTGGCCTCCTGAGGTACCATGTTTCTAAAGATTAGCCCTCTCTTGGGAAATTTGGAAGGGGGAATAAAAGCAAATATTAGTTCCCCTCTCATGAAGTCATTCTTTTGAGCAGGTTTCCTCCGAACGCCATCCAGGAGAGATTGGAGGCCTGCTCTGTGGGCCTTCTCGGAGTGGGGACAGGCAGCTTAGAAATTATCTTGAAACTCCAGCAAGACAAACAGGAATGGCTTCAAGTTGGGCTTCCTCCTGGAGCGGGGTGAACAGCTCCTTCTGCCTGGCCCGAACTGATGAGGAAGAAAGCCCCCGGCTGCTACTGAGAGGTCCACTTCTTAGGGGAGCAGATCCGCCAGCTGTGCTGGCAGGATAAATCTTGATTTTTTTTTTTCATCCTTGATTAGTCATTGTGTGCAAGAGATGTTTTGAGCTGAAACAATATACAAGAAGTCCCCTAGAGAAAATATACACGCTCATTTTTTGGAACCACTTAACACGACCCTTCATCAACGCAAGGTACATTTGGAACAACATAACATGCTTCTCAAAAGAATGACCGGTACAAATTGATGTCATCACAATGGAGATGAATGCGTGCACTTTATTAGTCTCCCAGGCCACACTCAGGTACGTGGTGAGCCCTTGTTATTCAACTATTGAAGATTATTTTTACATAAATCAAGGTGACGCCTAATGAAGACCGACTCTAAATCAATCCGCCTTTTCCTCTTTGGAACATAAAGTTGGGCTGATGCCAAGGGCCCTGGGAAACAGAGAGCTTCGAGTGGCATTTCAATAAGGAGCGAGCCGAGTTACAATGGGATGCAGGGCTCACTTGTGACCACTTGCCAGGGCTCCCAAGTAAGTCTTGGGAGGGTTTTGAGTTAACAGAGACAAGGACATCCTGCTAATGAAGCTAATAAGTGACTCGTGCTCTCATAGCGAATGTATATTTTTCTTGCACTGCCATCCAAGGAACCCCAGACAGTGTAGCTGAAACATTTTTCCGGCAGCTCTGGAGACTAGAAGACTGTCGTCAAAGTGGAGCAGGGTGGCTTCCCCTGAGGGCTGGCTGCTCCATCCACAAGGGGCTGCCTTCTGCCAGCTCCTTCCCTCTGTGTGCAGTGTCCTGATCTGTTCCTATAAAGACA
>PVIR01041988.1:0-12463 GCA_004026965.1 Petromus typicus | reverse complement strand
GTAAATATCACATCTTTTCTCTGGTATGAGAAAATAAAGATGTAAATGAGTTCTAGAATTGTATGTTATTATATTGTTAAATAGAAAATACTCAAAGTGAAATAGGGTGAAGGGGGAAAATAATGAAATTATAACAAAAAAGAAGGGAAACAAGATTTATGTATAAAGGGGTGGGGGTGGTAGGGTGGGTAGGGCTATGGGAAAAAACGAGAATTAAGTTGTGTCACATACTGGTACAAATTCTCATTGTTGAGTGCAATCATGATGCGTATATGTAATGTACCAATAAAGATTTCAATTAAAAAAAGAATGGATTCCAAAGTTCTCCTCTAGCTCTGATTTATCTACATCAGCAAATCATGAAATATTCCACTGAGGAGAACCTCAGGCCCTTTATGCTTGATTTAATGTTTTCAATTGGTAGAGCTGCAAACTGGGGTTCAGAGCTGGGGTGGGGCTCCTTGAGGTCACTGACAAGTTGACATTGTGACAGGCTGGCAAAAGAGAGAACTCTAAATAATTTCAGAGTTGAAACCCAGCCTTGGAGAGATCTGCTTTGATCCAAGGCACACAAGAAATGGGGGATCCAGTTGACATTTCCACCCTGCCAGAACAGGACCTAGGGGAACAATTTCACACAGGTATCTTTGCTGGAAGCCTGCAGAAAGTTGTACACAGACACTTAATATGTTGCTAGTGGCACTGGTTCTCTTTACCCTATTCTTATAACTTACAAAATGTAGAGCTCAAGGGGTTTCCAGTTCTTTGTCCAATGTCCTCCTTGATGAGATGTTGGGGAACATAAGAAGCAGTTCATTGCTGATGATTCTGACCATCAGCCACATTTTTATGTGTGGTCAAAATCTGGCTGCCTACATGTCATCCACTGACCTTACAGTCAGACCTAAGGTCAGAAGGCAAGTCCCACGGCAATCTTACAAATGTCTTACATTGGAAGCCACATGCCCATGCCTCTAGAACAATCTTGGCTCATTACTCTCACTTTTCCCTTCATTCTTTACCAGTTATCACTTGATGCTAGGGAATATGAGACTTATAACTCAGTTCAGAGCTCGGAATCAGTGTTCTGACCACCATGCAGTGGGCATGTCCCTCTTCTCACCTGTCTAAAGTACTTGTGAATGATCCTCAGAAAGCTATTTCATTTCTCCCTATCTTCCCCCTCTTATTTTAGCTTGAAATCTTCATAGTTTTGCTTTTAGCAACACCACAGCAATACGTACTTATCTTAAAGTCACTGAGAAAACGTAGGCTTTTTCTATGTTTTACTGTTGATTCCTAACCATCTCTTTTACTTATTCTATACTTGGAATCAGGTTCTCAGAACATGAGTTTCCTTTTTCTGAAACTACCTATCTTGTAACCGGATCACAGTGTAACAACTTCATAATAACATATTTACTATATATAAATGCCATAGTGATGACTGATTTGAGAAGCAGGATTTGTTGTGGCACCATACAATTAACGTGCATAATAAACAGTAGAAGAAACAGTTTAGCTGCAAAGAAGGCCTTTAACTACATTGCTGTTGTTCCAGTAGATGATTCTGCAGTCTTGGAAGGTGGGTGATGGATGGATGAGAACCAGTCTTTCTCCTGTTTAGTTGAAATCTGGGCAGCTTCTACTTAAAGGGCTTGCTGGGGGAGCTATGTACCAGATAAATGACCAGATGAGAGATGGATGAATTAATAGATGTCTAACAACTATAACTTGGGGAATAATAGAGTCAGAGAGGTTCCACAGAAAGAAGGTCTAGATGAAGAGGGCTTCATCCATTTGAGAAAGAGTGCAAATTAAGGGATTCTTAAAACATGGTACCATATTTATTACCCTGAAAAGATTGCAAGGAAGATAGACCAAAAACTGTGTCATCGTGATTTTCTAAGTCCTCTGTGACAACTGAAACATTTTTTTATGAATAACTCTAAGTAAATATTTTAAACTGCTCATTTCTTTTCTTGCTTGCACTCCCTTATCTGAAGTTGACTAGTCTCCAAATTACCCTTTTCAAGGGGCTCTGTTTGGAGATTATGTGTAAACGTGTTTACTAAAGTGTCCTGTTTTAAGTCATAGTTTCTCTCTCTCTCTCTCTCTCTCTCTCTCTCTCTCTCATTCTTTTTTTCTTCAGGCAGGTGAGGTGCCACTGAGCTACATCCCTGGCTGTTAGAATATCTTTTCTTGAAACTACTATCACAGCTTAAGATTCTTATGTAAAAATAAAACATTTGTCCAAAGACTTTATTACTGAGTTAAGAAAAAAAGAAAAATGGAAAGTAGGTATTGTTGTTCTTTTCCCAAGTGGAGATTTTTCCATTACTGACAACCCATAAATATTTCCTGAGCCCGATCCATGTAGCTGGAATGATTCTTGAAGTGGAAATGGATGCAGAAGCAAAATGATAAACTGTCATTATTCCCAAGACACTTATAGTCTAACAAAACCATTACCAATGAAGAGAATGGAAAATGCCCCAAACATCACTGCTAATAATACAGCTTTTGTGGGAATTATTTCAAAGCAAAGATAAGTGGGCTGGAGTAGATAGAGTTTCATGGAGTTTCTAGGGCTAAAATGTGGCTGAGATAACTGGAAAGAATCTTTAAAAGAGGCTAGATGTAATTCCAGGCAATAAAAACATGTCAATTCTTGACAAGGGATCTCTGGGAAAATTCCTTTTCCTAGTGACTGGGCTATTCCTAGAAAATGTCACCATATATCCAGAGTCCCTCTGCTGATTAGAATTTCATGGGAAGTACGTGAAGCTT
Organism: Petromus typicus; assembly: GCA_004026965.1. Classification (NCBI taxonomy): domain Eukaryota; kingdom Metazoa; phylum Chordata; class Mammalia; order Rodentia; family Petromuridae; genus Petromus; species Petromus typicus. Next base: position 9,673 of record PVIR01041988.1, on the reverse strand, counting down.
ACTACAAAGCTGGTTGTTGTAATTAGATTATAGGGCAAGAGTTTGAATTTAGATATTAATATCTGAAGAGTAAGACAACAATTAGTTTTTGCTTTCCTATATTACTATAAGGGCTGAGATACTTAACTAAGGACATCCCAGCCCTAAAATGTATGATTACTCATAGCAGCAGGCAAAATAACATCAGCCAACCCAAGGGGCTGATGATGGCTCTCCGGGAGCTGGAAGACAACAGCACAGGGACCAGCTCCTAACTGTCAACATTTCCATATGAATGTGCTTTTTCCTTTGCTTGCTAGACAGGATCTCAAATTCTGAGAGTTACTGAACTGTCTTTGCTTCAGTTTATTTGCATCTAACATAAGCAGCTTCTTGCTTACAGCCTTAGGGAGCTATAACTCAAATTAATCTCTTAGCAAAGATCTTGCCCTTTCTTCCACACTGGAGCCAAGAAATCAGTAGGTGTCTTTAAATTGTGCTTGTCTTTCACCTTCTATGTTACATATCTTTGTAAAATCTCATTTATTGAAAAGAAGGCCCAACTTCCCAGTTTCACCTCTGACATCAGAAGGTAAGTAAATAAATACATGATCCTACCATCTTTCTTTGGAACACTTCTTTGAGAGATCCTGACTTCAGTGTTCCCTCAGCTATTAATCTTTGCAAACACATCTCAAGCCCTCATTTACTACCCACTTCTCCCCCCTCCCCCCTTCTTCACTCTGTGCCTAAACCTTCTAAGTAATTCAGGACTGGTGAATCTTTCTGAGCACTTGTCTGTGGTTCAGTGTATTGCTGGTAAGAGTGTAGAACTCTCCAGAATGTAAAAAGCCACTTGCCAGCATGTAGGTAGGGGATGGGGATGTTTACTCTTAAGATTGCTTCCAGAGAGGCAGGGGAGGGTAACGAGGGCCAGAGACAAAACACAGAGAGCCACAGACACAGTGACATCAACATGGTTGCAATTTTATTCAAAAAAATTATCTCCTTGTTAACATTACTTTTAGGGCCTCGGTGTTGTGTTCCCCCATTTAATAACAGTTCTGATTCCACAGAATTCATTTAAAAATTCACCAGGACATATATGTAGACTAGTTGTAGCCTTTTGATATTGTACAACACTTAGGATGTGGGATGTGTACGTGTGCTGAGGAAGGAAATTTTAAAAGCAATTTGGAGAACAGCATGAATCACATGATGCTTTTTGCTTTTAGAATCTAAAGCTACCTATCATATACAGCTATCATGTAAGGAGTGATTACTTTTTGCTAATCCCTGTACTAAGTGCTTCGAACATGTTTACTTCCTTTTCAGTGTATTTTACAGATGCTGAAATTGAGGCTTAGGGAGGTTAAATAACTTTTGCAGTGTCATATATCCAAGTAGTCTGTTGCCAGAGTTATTCTAGAAATCCTTATATAACTTAGTCTAGAAAATAGACAGAGAGAGACAGTTCATACATACTTGCCTGTGGTAAACCTCGAATATGAGAAAAAAAGATAATGCACATTGAGGACTTTTACTTTTTCTGGAAATTTATATATAGCTTTAAAATGCATTCAAATATATAATATCTGCATTGTATGTATGTGTGAAATTTCTATAGTTAAACATATGGTCCTTTACATATAAAACACAAGTATTATATGAGTTCAACTAGATGAAATATCTAAAATAGGTGAAGTTGTAGAGAGATTAGAGGTTACTAGGATTGGGCAATTATCACTCAATTCAGAACTTCTGTTTGAGTTGTCAAAGTTTTGAAAATAATATAATTATAGAACATTTAGAATGTAATTAATGTCATCAAATTCTTTAAAGTAGTTAAAATAGTAAATTTCATGCTATCCATATTTTACCATAGGTGGAGGAGAAAGAAGAAAAGAAAGGGAGGGGGGAGCAAGGAAAAGAATAGTCCACTGAATTGACTTCATTTGTTTTTTTGGGAAACCAATTGTCCTAACCTCTTCCGCATTTTGTTCATAATATGCCTTTTTGAGGTGCCTGGAAATGCTCTGTAGAACTCAAACACAACAGACATAGCCATAGAAAGCACCTTGACATGTTTTCAACATTTTGGATTTTTTTATGGCAGTGATGGAGCTTGAACTCAGATATTAAAATCTGAAAAGTAGTTGTGCTTCCAAAGTAGCCACAGTACCACTTAAACTACATTCCCAATCCTAAAATTTTGAATTTTTTTAGACTCTGGAAATTTTATTTACTAAATCAGACCTTAGGTAAACAGGATTATTCAACTAAGGAATTATTAATGTATCCATCTATCAGTCCATTTTATTAATGAATCTTTAACATAAATAGACCTATATTTATCACCTATAAATAGACCCTTAGCCAAATACTGAATTTTAAGTCATAATGAACACTTTATGCTATAAATCAGAATGATGTTAGATCAAAAAAAGTAGAGTAGGTGGTGAAGGTCATTGCTTTTTCTCCCTCTTGTGAAGTTTGGGGCTTATTTCTTCCCTTCTCTGAGCCTATTCAACCATCTTGAAGTAGTTGCTCCTCCTCTCTGTCTCTCTGCCTCTGTCTCTGTGTCTCTGTGTCTCTCTGTCTCTCTCTCTCTCTCTTTCTCTCTCGCCAGTTTTTTGAGACCCTTTATAGTTCTGGTTTGTCCTGAACTCAGCCTCAAACTCTGCAGTCCTTCTGCCTCTGCCTCCCATGTGCTGGGATTACAGGCTTGAGCCACCACATCTGGCAGTGTGGTACGTGGTATCGCTTTCTGGAGAGTGTGACTCACCACACCTGGCATTGTTGTATGTGGTTACTAGAGATTGAACCTGGGAGCTTGCGCTTGCAAGGCAGGTACTAGAACCACTGAGCTAAATCTTCTGCTCTGCTCCTCAACTCTTAACTTGCTCATTGTATTGAAATAATATCAGGAAATCCACAAACACTTTATAAAATGTTCGCAAGTCTATGAGTGTGAGCAGAATACACATACACTGAAGGAATGGACCTCTACGCTTGTGCGAGTGGGAATTGATAAGGGTTGTTCCTGTCTCAACCAGCATTTGAGTGCTTCAAATGCTGGTGATGATAATATCATGGAAAACATAAGAAGTTTCACATATAGAAGGAATATGTGATTATGATTTATAGAATTGAGTCCAGGAATCATCTGTTCATCTGTGAAAAGATTTTATAAACACCAAAAGCATGTTCAGCTTCCTCACAGATGGCACGAAAGACTGGTTAATAATCAGTAAAGATACTTTTATGCAGCATGTGTGTGCCTTTAACAAATATTGACCTGTCTTTTACTGTTACATTTCAAGAAGTGAGTAAATCAAAATAAGATGTCTTTTATGAGACTCTCTTGTTTTATTATCTGTCATTTAATTTTTAATACCTAGGTGACACCTGATGTATTACCTAATCAAAAGAAGAGAATTATACATTGCACATAATCAGTTATTTTTGCCATATCACCAAAATTAGACTAACAGATGAGGAAAATAAATAAGATGAACTTTAAAAATGAAAATGCTTAGCCTTTGGAATTTTAGTTGACAGCTTTTGAAAATTAAATTATAAGCCAAGTCCTGATAGGTTTGATATCTTCTTTGTAGCTTTGCCGATGATGTATTGCAGCTTTAATGGAATATCATTTATCATCTGATAATAACAAATGTAGTATTTCTGAGCTTGTCATCTCCTCTGTGATGACAAATAGTCCAACTTGTAGCAGTGATAATGGAATTTTATAATGATCTGTCCTAAACTGACTCAACTGCAGCCTGAGCTATTTTTCTTAAATCTCATAATGCCTATTACATGTAGATCACAACACTCGGCGCCTTCTATCAAAGCATGGATGCAGATCAGTGAATCCAGATTTTAGGCAAACAACCAAAAAGGATTGAACAATATTTACTTGTTTATCAAAATTATGCCTCTTAAGTTAATAAGAGAGCTTGTCAGAGACCGTTGAAAATAAGAGCCTATAAAATATAGAGTGTAATCCAGGAGATGCAAACTCTGTTTACCTCTTACACATCAGGCATCATATTAAGTTTGTGATTCTGCTCATCCAATCTATCATTTCATAGATGTTTATTTAAAGAAGGCTTGTGTGAGAAGCAGGAGTTAGAGCCCAGTCACTCTCCCACTTTATCATGAAGCAGGTTTTGCTTTGTGTCTTCATTCTTGGTTTATCTGATAATGTCTCCTGGTTGCACTTGTACATTCTCTAGTCCAAATTTCCTGCCCTCTGGACTCTTAAAATTTTTCAACAAGCCAAAAAGACATCACAGATAGCCTGGATTTGGAGGACATAACCAATTCCACTAAATATGTGAACGTGAATACCACAGCTGGGATGCTCAGAAGGTCACCTCAAAGGAAGTGACCTGTCACCAGTATAATCACAGGTGGTCATTTCCCTTTGGAGATCCAACTTTTACCTTCATCTGGGCATATTTTATTCGCTGTCCATGGTCACAGCAGCCTAGCCTGTGGCAAAAGGGATAAGCCTGGAGCAAAGGTATCAGTTTGATAGTGAGAGAACAGAGAGTACCAAGTTAAAGGAGGGTGAGAACTGTGGATGACATGGAGTGACACGCAAAGTGATGCCTGACACACCTACAGATTTCATTTGGTCGGGTCAAAGCTATGGCAGGTTTGCATTTCAGTTGGCTTCCTTGCATGACTCCACAGTTGACTATGGGTTTCAGCGCCATCTTGAATACGATCTGTTTTTTCTTCTTCAGTGACGTTTCACTCAAGGCCCAATTAATGCACATGATTGCTTCCTTCAATCATGCTTTTATGCAGTTTTTTTTCATCATGTAAGAGAAGTGTTATGGGAAGTGTATTTCACAAAGCTGAGAGGACAGGCTTTCATGATGTGGTCAGGCCTGTGTCCCCCAACTTACTAGTGACTCTACTTCTTTCTCTTTTCCTTTTCTTTTTTCTTCCTATTCTTTCCACATGCTTATTCTCCCTTCCACTTTTTAAAATATAAGGTATGATAAGAATACAGTGAACGTTTAAATAAAAAATGTACTATAATAAAAGATCCACCACCATTAATCTTGCTCAAAAAAACTTCTTCCTCCTTGCTTCAAACACTTTTACCCCATGGATTTTTGCCACATTCTGAATCATATTGTGTCTTACATTTGTGGCAAATGGATAGACAGAGGAAGGCAAGGAAAGTAATGTAAAAAAAATTAGTGTATGTACCAACTCACTACAATGAAAATACTCATTATGTGCTACAAGTGTGTACTAAAAAAAACAAAAGTAAGAAAAACTGAAAATAAAAGCATTATAGTGTGTCCTCATCACCTTATTCATCAGACTGTGAAACATCTATCTTGAATCCGAGGTGATTTTGAAAGGTAAAGATTGCCAAGCCACTCAAGGTATTAAGGAAACCGAGGCACTGACAGAGATCTTCTAGAACTGGTTCCAAAAGTGGTAAGAATAATCAGATAAGAGTATGCCATGTGAGGAAGGGTACTTTGAGGGGAAAATAATGCAACATATCTTTTTCTTTTCTTTTTTTTAATTGAAATCTTTATTGGTACATTACATATACACATCATGATTGCACTCAACAATGGGAATTTGTACCAGTATAAGACACAACTTAGTTCTCATTTTTTCCCATAGCCCTACCCACCCTACCACCCCCCCATATACATAAAATTTGTTTCCTTACTTTTTGTTATAATCTCATTATTTTTCCCCCTTCACCCTATTTCACTTTGAATATTTTCTATTTAACAATATAATAACATACAATTCTAGAATTTATTTACATATTTATTTTCTCATACCAGAGAAAAGATGAGATATTTACATATCTGTGACCTATTTATTTCACTTATGAGGATATCCTCAAGGTATGTCCATTTAAGTAGAAATGATTCAAACTTTATTGGTACATTCTGAATACACATCTTCATCACATTCAACATTGAGAGTTTGTACCAAAATATGACACAACTTGTTTCCATTTTTTTCCATTCTCCCACCTACCCTGCAATCCCCACCCCCTATATATATAAGCTTTGCTTCTTTTTTATTACTATAACATTCTTTTCCCCCTTGTTATTTATCCCTACATCCTATTTCCTTTTAAATATTTTATATTTCACAATATCAACTATATATACTAGAATTCATTTACATCTTCATTTTCTCATACCAGAGAAAAACACAATATTTAAACATTTGTGATCCATTCATTTCGTTTGAGGATGTCCTGAAAGTACATCCATTTGAGTATGAATGACTCAATCTTATCATTTTTAATGGCAGAATAATACTCCTTTCTATAAATGAACCATATTTCTTTATACAGCAGTAGTTTCAGCTTTTAATCATTCACTAAATTTGTCAGGACCCATCACTTTTAAAAAATTCCAACTAGTTGTTACCAGATGGGGTGACTGGCTGCAGATGGTCAGGTCAAAGACTCAAGGGAAGTTGGAAACAGAGCTTTGGTATGAAAGACTGCCTTGCGCAGTAGGGAAAATGACTTTCAAGTTTCATAAAGAATATGTTGGAGTCTAATAAAAATTAAATTCAAGTCCAGCACCACTTCTTGGTGAGCTGTGGTTTAGATACCAGTTGGGTGAGTTCATCTACTCTGACAACATTAAGTATCCACTACTCAGAAAGGGTGACCCCAACCATGTAGAGACTGCTTCCTTTCTTTGTATTCTCTTCTTTCTTTCCAAATGCTTCACAGACATTTCCAAGTCAGAGGCCATGTCAGAGAACTAAGAGGCCAGTAGTTTAAGTGAAAGGCTTACTTTAAGAAGTGTGAGAAGCAGAAATATTTCCCTGGGGACAAGGCCTTTAAAGATGCTGGGTGACAAAAAAGGAATTTCTACTTTTTGTCAATTGAGGGTCACTGGGTTCATAAGGAGCAAAGGCTAGGCATAGTGGTACAGGCCTGTCATTCCAGAACCTGGGAGAATGAGGCAGGAGGATCACAGTGAGTTGAGGCCCAAGGCCAGATTAGACTACATAGCAAGACCTTGTCTTGGAAAATAAAAAAGAATTTTTTTAATGAGTAGGAAAGTGACATATTGTGGAAGGTGGACCTGGGTGGTCTGTGTGGGATGGAAAGACGTTGTGTGAGGTGAGCAATGAGGACTGACTGCTCAGAAACATCAGTCCAAAGGTCAGTGGGGTGTGTGATTATGGACAAAGACATTTCTCAGAACTTAGGCAAATGGATTTGACACAGTTCACATGGAGAATTAAAGACAATGTCTGAAAAAGCATAATTATAACTCTGGTGGAAATGCAAGAGCCAGACTGCGAGTACAAAGACTAAAGTCCTCCTGGCACCTCTTGCTAGCTGAGTGATCTGAAGTAAGACACTTAGTCATCTGGTATTCAGTGCCATTAATATCCAGTCATAGTTACTCACATACTTGCTTTGTAGGGACGAGTTCCATGGAATGATCCACAGAAAATCTCTCAAGTATCCAAGGAAGTACAGGCAAACATTCATTTATTCATTGGTTGGACACATCTTTAATGTGTGCTTTCACTGTCTTAGAAGCTGGGTGCCCAGTGGGAAGAGAAGACAGACAAGGTGCTTTCCCAGTCGGGCGTGCAGCAATACCATGCTTTCTCATGTGCGTGCTTACTACAGGAGAGGGAGCTTCTAGCAACCCTGTTTCTACACCACATCAAATCATCCCTTATTCTCTTGAAACTTCTGCAAAGAAAACATTAGGATTCTAATGTTGCCTCTCCAGTAACATCGCCTGACCAAAATATATACACAGAGATTCTGTTCTGTGGCCTTCTGTTGATCAACTGACACAGAGGAAATGAAGCATACCCTGCAGGCCTGCCTGACTCTTAGATATCTTTTCCTGTTTTTAGATGACACCTGGAATTTCCACCATTAGTGCTTCCTTTTATTGGCTTGAGTGAAGTCGGCTTTTAGCCCTCAGGTTTGAGGGCAATTGGCTTATGGATGGGAGTACATTTACACCAAAGTAGTCTGAACCTTGGCTTGTATTCCTGAAGAATAAACTATGCCATAAAGAATGGCTGAGACAGTGCAGACACCAGGGCCTCAGAAATGAGGACTTAAAGAAAAGGTCGAGGCAATAGGGCCAGACAAGGGCAATTTTAAGTTTGTTATCTAAACCTTTTTGTTTTTATGTGTATGAATTGTGCCTGGTATTATAGCATAGAGTTACAACTAAATATTTTATATTATACATTTTAACTATTATTAAATCATGTTAGTTTTTATTGAATTTTACAACTTAGTTTAAATATTGGTCCTCCCAGTACAGCCTTATTTTGGGTCTGCCTATAATCTCTCACTGCTATCATGAGTAGTGTGAGTGTTTTCATCTTGCTCTTTAATGTCTGTCGTTATAAATACACAGTTCATTAAGAAAAGTAATAAAAATATAAGATACACATAAATATTACTGAACACATGAGTTAGAAATGATTCTATTAAATTGATTTCAAATTAAATTCCAAAGCTCTAGCTTTGATCTAAGCATTAACATTTCCAAATTCATAGATTTATAAATACATTCTCCCTGATCTTAACCCTAATATATATTTTGTGATGCACCAAAGAATAAACAAGTTTCACTTTATGAAGTTTATGTGAGCACTCATATCATCTTGAGTAGCACGAAGAATATGCATTAAGCCTGTGGAAAGTGCTGTTTTAACTGCAAGGAAGGAGGATCCTGCTGTTCAGAGAGATAACATTGGGAAAGTTGGGCCTCTGTCTAAAATGTGCACCTAGGGAATGTCACAGAGAGGCAGCAGGAGGAAGGACTAAAGCTTAAGACACTTGAGTTTGTTCCCAGCTCTACATAAATCTTCTCTGTGAACTAGAGAAAGCCTCTTCCCCTACCTGGGCCTCAGTTTCTCCATCTGTCTGGTGAAGGGGGCTGGGGCTCTTGAATCGCTGCCTGTCTGGATTGTCAGGTTCCATTGCAGTCGAGTCAAGTGTGTTTAAGTAAGCAAGCCACCTCCTACCTGGCTCATCTGGCCTCATATCTTAATAAGTAATGAGTGTGCCAAGGGCTGACAATGACATATTTTGAAAATAGTTTTAATGCATAGCTGGCAGAGAACCTGTTGGGCGTTGACAAATTACACAAACAGCGTGATGAGAAGCACATCAAATATTAACGGCCTGGGCCCGGGCGGTGATGAAAGATTCACCTGTGTCATACAGAAGCCTCTTCGTGTTTGGCTGAAGGAAACATTTCTTTTCAACTTCTCCAGGGAAGGGCAGGAGTGGCTTCCAGTGAAACGAAGTAACCAAAATTAATTTTTGCAAGTGACCCTTGACATTGGCTTAATTTATTCTGGGAGGATATTTGAATGTCGAGCTCTTTTAAGAGGACCCTTTTATTTCTTGTGTAAATGTCATAAATTGGATTTCTACTCTGGAATGTTGACTCTTATCTGGAAGGTGCAGATAGTCCACAAGAAAGTATTAAAAATGAATGATAAGGTATAAGCATATGCTCTTTAAAATATGTATCTTACATATATTCAAATATTTTTAAATAAAACAAAAATCTTACAAGGTAATTTTGAACCTGTTTCTGATTGATCTTATCTTCTCAAACATTAGCACAATAAAATTTAAATCATTTTTCTGCTAATTTTTTAATCAGTCTTTGTCAAA
>PVIR01041987.1:0-12472 GCA_004026965.1 Petromus typicus | reverse complement strand
TGTGGTTCAGGCTGGCCCTGAGCTCAGCCTCCAACTCACATCACAGCAATCCTCCTGCCTCTGCCTCCCGAGTGCTGGGATTACAGGCGTGAGCCACCACGCCCGGCACTGGTATGTGGTATTGGCTGCCGCTGGGGTGAGTCTCCACACCCAGTATTGTTATGTGGTTTCCGGGGATAGAACCCAGGTCCTTGCGCTTGCAAGACAGGCGCCGGAACCACTGAGCTATATCCCCGGCCCGTCTCTAAATCTTTTAAAGCTGAAGTCATGTCCCATACCTTCAGGAAACCTTTCCTAGCCAACAGGACTGTCAATCACCTGGCACTTGTTATGCTGCATAACGGTACACAAAGTCACTGTTCTCGTCGAAACACCTCAGTTCCCTCTGTATGTAAAATGGGCAGATTAGCCCTTAGGATTTCTAAGATGAGGCAAGTATATAACAAGTTAGAAACATCCTGGATGTCTGGTTAAGAGCAGTTGTATTTGTATGGCCATCTAGCACACTGGGATGCAGAAAATCAGTCTCTCAAAAAAATCAACTGGGCACGATGCCATACACCCTCCTATCTCTCTGATTAAAACATAAAACTCTTTTTTAAAAGACCCATTTCCTTATAGTCTCAGCACAATGCTTTGCACAAAGCACATATTTTTACTAAGTATTATATTTGGATACTTAGGATTCGACAACATCGGAAAAATTTTGTTAATTATAAACAAGCATATATTTTCACCAGGGTAAAATTACAAAACACATACAATAAGGATTTTTCTATTATATGTCAAGCTAGGTCTTGAATGACATTCTTTTACGCATTTTTTAATTCGATATCAATTTTTCTTTTGACAGAGTAAGGCAAAAGAAGCCAACCTTAAGAAACTTTATTTCTCTCGCTGCAATTTTGTTGATAGATTTTTCCGGTTTCTCGTAGAATATCTTAATAGCCACTATCTGTCCCGTATCCTTACGTTTACATTTCATGACTGTACCATAACTTCCCTCTCCCACTTTTCCAAGAGTTTCATACTTCTCCATTTCCAAGCCTGGGCTCTACTTCTTCATAAAAACGGAAAGAAAATGGAAAAGGTTAAACATTTACACTTATTACTTTTTCAAGTTGTATAATGCATACGCCCAACAAACCTCTATTTTCTAATACAGGAAGAGGTTAAAAAAAAAAGAAGAAAAGAATCAAAAAGAAAAGGGAATCTTTTCCACAGAGCCATGTCTTTGCGAACTGCCATCTGAGGAGTAAGTAATCTGTGAGGCTTCAAGCCTCCCCGGAATGTAGGAAACTCCCTTCAACACTGACATGCCCTCACTAAAAGTCACTGTCCGGCTTGCGTGGGATCCCCACTGCTTTCCCATGGCGCTCTGGTCAAATCAAGAAGTCTCCACACGACTTATCACACTGTCAGGCCCCGAGCGCTAGGGAAGCCTCAGTACCCCCCTCTCCTCAAAGGCAGAGTCTGAGAAGCCCGCACCGGCGTCGCGCCCCTCGCCTCGCCGCCGCCGCCACCTCAGCCCATTCTGGGTTCCTGGTGCCCTGGAACCGCATAGTCGCAGTGAGACCACGCAACACCACCCTCACGTCACCGTCAGCCTCTGGCTACCATGGCAACGGCGGGGCGGAGGGACTGAGCTCGGCACCTGGTACGCAAGACCGGATATTAAGACCGGATACCGCCGGGCCCCGACCCGGAAGGGAAAGCGAGGAGAAGCGGAACTGCTTCAGGTGAGCGCTGAAGGGAATGGCGCTCGCAAGTGCGGGGAGAGTTGCAGATGGCCGTCGCCGTTGAGCGACCTAAAAGGTTGATTTTGAGCCGGAAAGGGGTTAAGCTCCCGCCTTTTCACTGTGTTGTGACTGGAAATCTGAGGAGGAGAAACTGGGGCGCAGGTGTCCCACTTACGTCATGGATTTGTCCTGATCAGAGAACATTGGCTCCTTAGGCCGAGTCCTAGAGAGATGGCCGTTGTCACTAATCAGAGACAACTTGTAAAACGAGACTTCAAAGGAAATCTGTGTGATTAGTTTTTCAAGATGCTTAGTTACTATTAATATCTCATAGACCCCAGTTCAGCCTTGGGCAATATACATGCATCCTTAAAACTGAGATAAAATGAGGCCAGGAATTTAGTTCAGTAATTCTAGGGTCTGCCTGGCAAGCGCAAGGTCCCAAGTTCGATCCCCGGTACTACATATCACAGTGCTGGGCGTCGTGGCTCATGCCTGTAATCCCAGCACGCGGGAGGCAGAGACAGGACGAAGCTGGCCCGGGTAGCATAGTAGGCTCAGGGCCAGGCTACACTACAAAGCGAGATGCTCTCAAAAAAAAAAAAAAATTAAACTTGTAAACCTTTTTAAAAATTAAATATGCACCAGAATTTCCTCTCTTAGAAAAGGAGGTAACTCCAAGGGTTCTGCCAGATACATGGTGATGGGGAGGTAGTATCTAATTTTTTAAGATGTAGATAAGATCAGTTAAAGCTTCCAATGAAAAACAAAGATATTACTAGCACAAGTGCCCAGAGAATGCAATCTTTATTGGGACTGCTTTTCTATGAAGTGTTAAATGTAAAAAGGCACCACGAGCAATGCTAGTGACACAGGAGAGCAAGGCCTAGCTCCCCACTTAAAACGCGAGTTTATGTTTTCTAAAGTTGAAGAATGGATTTTAGGAACAATGGAAGTTCGAGTAGGAAAATTTTATTGAGAAAGAAAGCTTCTGCCTAAGAGAGGCAGAAGGGGGAACCTGGAAAGGTGGGTAACCCAGAGTCACTTTTTCCAGGGCGAATTTATGGGCCAAAATCACGAGATGAGGTGGGCTCAAAGTAGGGGCTTCCAATAAGAGTCCAGGAGGGGCAAATCAGCAAATAACCAATGGGTAAAGTGGGGGCTTCCAATAAGATTCAAAAGAAATAGGCAAACCAATGGAATTTCAACAAGTACAGTTGTAAGCAATCTTGGTCAAGTGGGGTCCAATGAGAAATCAAGTCCTCTAGGGTCTTTTCATCAGAGACTTCTCCATGTGGGCCAAATTCTAGGCCCTTTACTACAATTAAATTTAATGTAGTAAAGCTAGCTCATCCATGAACATCACACCTGGAGAAGTCTCTCTTCCAGAAATCTTGACTTAACTGGTAAAGTAAAGCAGTTAGATTTTGTTTGTAGTACTACGGATTGAGCCCCAGGATCTTGTACCACAAGTGTGTCATTAGAAATAAGTAGTTTTATAAAGCTTCCCAAGTAATTCTACTATCCTCCTACAGAGGAGCATGACAGGAAGGAGTAGTAGTCATGGTTATTATCCAAATATTCGAAGTTTTTTTTTTTCTTTGAAAAATTACTCAACCATATTATAAAATTGTTCCTACAAAAAGAATGTCATAGTGAAAGTTATAGTGGAGTAGGACATGCTGATAAGCACATTTATAAAGTATTTGTTGAGTTAAACATTTGCAACAGACCCAGGATGAACCAGGGTGAGTCCCTGCCTTCACCTAGCACACAATGTAGAGATACAAAATAGCTACAGTATACAATTATAGTTTTTAATCTGTTCTTTTCACAAATAGGTTCTGGCAGGCCTGGTGACCAGAACAGGATGTAATTCTGAATATACAGCCCCCATGTTTTATGAAACACATTCATAGAATTTGTCAAAAATATTATTTCATTGTGAAAAGTCAAACTGTTTCCAAAACAGGTACAAATTGCTAGATAAGCAAATAACAGATTTTTTAAGAATATAGTTTGACCAGCCAGGTATGATGGACCTAAATCCAGCCCTCTAGGAGGCAGAGGTAGGAAGATCTTTAAATTCAAGCCCAGAATGGGCATTGTAATGAGACCTTGTCTCAGAATTTCTTCTAAAAAGGAAGGTGTGGGACTGGAGCTGTAGCTCAACGTGAAGGTCAATAGCTGGGAATCCAATTTAGTGCAAAGATCCTGGGCTCAATCTCTAGTACAGCTAAAAAAAAAAAAGACTGGGAGAAAAATAGATCAAAGAGCTTAAGGTAGAGAGAAAAGACTGAAGGGAAGGGACAGGAATGGATGAAAAGAGAACTTAGAGATACACTGTACAAATTCCCTACGATGAATTTGATCCTTTTGTGTGTCAGAAGTGTACCAATTTAATTTTTAAAGAAAAAAATTGTTTCCTTCAGCATTTCCCTACATGTAATCCTTGTGTCTCTCTCCTTAGCTATGGGAGAGTAGCATTGCTATGGCGGGAAGGCAAAGAAGCAAAGGTAAGAATATTCAGCTTTTAGAGAATTGCAATGTGAATGCACCGTGAGACCTTAGGGCTGGTTCATTCCCTCACCAAAGTTACCACAAGCAAGAGAGATATTTGGAGTCTAAAGATCAGGAAAATGAAAAACCTCTTTTGAGTCCATGCTACTATGGGCAACCTTGGGGCCAGATGAAGGTCCTCATTCCACCCTTCTTTTCCCTGGTGAACTGAAGATTTCCCTAAATGTATAGGAAAGGAAGAGCTCAAAGTCTTCCTGACTAACAAAGCGCTGAAGACCAGAGGGATTAGATGCAGCGAACTGAGCAACTACAAGAAATGTACGGGATCAGCATTTCTGAGGAGAAGCAGCAGGGGGCACCTGTGGTCCTTTGCCATTTACCTGCTGCGTGGAAAAACGCCCACCCAGTCTCTTCCCCCAGATCTGAATCATTTTTGTGGGTTTCTGTGACAACCAACCACCCAATGACACCCACTGAAGAGCCCCCCACACACACCTTTCTTGACAAATACCCTATGTTAGGCAGAGTCAAGGATTCTGACACAGATCTTCAAAGGAATACAAACCCATAAAGTATGACATTTTCATTATTCTGTGCTCTTCAACCAATACTTAAGACAATCTCTCATACACCATTCACGTTCGCCCAGCTTTCAATCCTGGAAACCCCACCACAGTGCCTAAAGAGATTTATTTCGTGGCACGAAGTAAGCACTTCAAGGCAGCCTACCTTGTGTAGGTCTCAGTATTCAATGCTGTGATTATCAGAAGACTGTGTGAATCTTTCGATCGCCCTCCCTGTCCCACATACTACAACTGATATGCCACTCAACCACCTGGAGAAGAATTAAGCCCAAATTACATTTAGTTCAGTCTTTTATTTTCTTGAAGCCTGGGTATTGAATCCAGAACCTTTGTTAGGGTGGCCTCAGTGATTTTCCTGCCTCAGCCTCCCACGTCTTGGGACGTCAGGTGTGCACTACCACACCTGGCCCATTTTAAATTTTCTGAGGCAAAGCTGAGGCAGGAGGATCATTACAATGCTCCAGCTGGTCTGGAATTTGTGATCTTCCTGCCTCAGCTTCCAATAGCACTGGAATTACAGGTGCATGCCATCCCTCCTGCGTTTTGGTTCCGTTTTAAGGACCAGTAAAACAAACTGTTGCTTCCATGACGACCCCTTTAATGTCCCTGTGCCCGGGACAAATGGAGAATAACCCCAGGGGTTTAAGCCACATCTTACACCGGTCTGAAGCTCAGACCCAAGCGGCGCTCCCACGTGACACAGTCCAATAGCGTCACAGGGGCACATGGTTCTAGAGATTTCGCCCCTTCCCCCCAGGGGTGGATTGTTGACAACGCCGCCTACGGTCACGTGACCTTACGTCATCGCACCTCTTCCCCGAAATCTCTGGCCCCGGTGGGAATTTAAGGCAGTGGCGGGTGTGGTGAGAGACAGGGTAGCGTGTGGGTTCAGTGTCCCTGAATCCAGAGTCCCTCGCGAGGGCCCGCAAAACCCAGCTGGACGTCCCGCGTAGGTAGCCAGCGCACGGCCGCGAGCCGCCAGCCGGGGCGCCCGCACCCCTCCCCCGCGCCTGCGTGGTACGGCGGAGGGCGGAGGGATCCGGGCGGCGGAAGGAGACGTCACTGCGGCTTGTTTGTGCAGTCTCGGCGGCGGCGGCGGCGATCCGCAGTGATTCGGCCGCGGCGCCGGGGGGTGGGGGGGCTGCGCGGGACTCTTTTCTTTCAGACTGACCGCGGGGCAGCTGGGGAGCATGTCGACCCCGGCGCGGAGGAGACTCATGCGGGATTTCAAGCGGTAAGGCCTCGCCGAGACCAGACGACTGCTTGTCCGAGAGCTGCGGGGCTGCCGGGCGGGGGTTCCAGACACCTGTCCCTTGTGACCTAAGGGTCGGTTCTCACACCTCCGTGTTTGTTCCCCTGGAAGTGTAGGGATCTCGACACTCTGCCGTTCATCTCAGAAAAGTGAAGAGCTGGCGGTCAGCTGGCCTGGGAGTCCCTGCTGCCCCCTTTAGGCCAGGTGCCCGAGGTCTCTAACGTTCAGACCTCATCCTGCCGCCCCTCACCCTGCGGGGCCCCTTCCAGGACCCCTGAGAGTGAGCGCTTGCCGGCGCTTGGGCTTCACCTGCTGCACCAATCAGCTTTGTTCCGAGACGCGGCCCCGCGGTCGCCTCCGCTCTGGAGCGGCGTCGGGGCGCTCGCCCACCCCCCGCACCCGGTGCTCTGGCGGTGAGGGTGGGGTCTGCCGCGCCAGGGCCGGAGGTGGTTGAGCCGTCCCCGAAACCCGACTCTGCCCCGCCCGCCCGAAAGGACCTTGAGAGCTGGCTTGGAGACCTGGGCCTCTGGCCGGCCGTCCTGGCTGCCAGGGCCTTCTGGAACCGGTCTCTGGCTGGTGAATAAAGCCCTATCTATAGCCTCCACGATCTGGAAAAAGGCCTTTGCTCAGACGGGCGCCAATCCGATACTCCCTGGTTCTCCTTTTGTAAAATCGGGTTTTGTTAGGAGGTGTGGGGGTTGTAAGGAAGAAACGACTTCTTTCAGCTTACCTTTTACTGAATACTTTCGGGCACAGAAACAAAACTAGTGAGAAATTTAGCGTTACGATGTTTCCTGCGTTTTTCCTAAGTTGTTTTTCTGGGGAGACTAACCTGACTGATATAGATATGTAGTATAAAAACTTAGATTTGCCGCTCAGGAAGTAACCTCTCACCTTCGCCATTAGAAGGCCGTAAGTGAGGCATTTGGAGGCCATTGTTTTGGGCCTTGGCCAACTACTGTTTAATTCATTTGTTGCTTGTTAGCTACGTTACGGTAGAAATCAAGCAGTGGTTCCCCCAGGTCTTAGGTTTATAGGACCTTATCTGCTTGAGTTTGGCCAAAAAGTGTTGATTTTTATATGGCTAAAATGATTAATTTCTGTGTATGTATATTGATTTTTTTTTTTAAATTGAGGTGACAGTCTTTAAAAGATAACCTCTTTGGTATGTAAGTCTTCTGAATCTTGTAGACAGTCGATTTGATTAGCTCCCATGACTGAAATTCAGATATTTTCCAGTTTATGTCCGTTATTCCTCTTGGTTCGTTACTGCAATTCTGCACTTACCTGTGAATGAAACACATCTATTGGCCCTCCTTCTGGTCCAAGAGATAGTTTTGGCATTAACACATAGCCAATAGAGACTGCTGGAAAATCCTTCTGAAGTTTCTGATTTTGAAAACCCGGACGTGGTGGCCCATTCCTATAATCCCAGCCTTTGGGAGGCTGAGGCAGGAGGATCGCAAACTCAGAGGTTGGCCTGGGTTATATAATGAGTTCAAAGCAAGTCTGAACTACACTGCTGGACTGTCTCAAAAAAAAAAAAAAAAGCTTTGCCAAAAACTATTTTCTTAAATGACTCTGCTTTTAGTTATTTGGTGTGTACTATAGGATTTACTTTCTGTCTCTCTGTCTCTGCAACGTACTACACAAGTAGTGTGGCTCATACACACCATCTTTGTATGTTTAGAGCACAGAAATTGATAATGCTCTAAAAATCTTTTGCTGTTAGGGTTTTAAACTTTTGGGCTTAAAAAGGCAGTCTATACATACTGATCCTTGAACAGATTATATCTTAATCTTGAAACTTAGTCTCCCTAAGCCCTTTGGATTTACACATAATTTGGAGGCATATTTAATAAGTATACATGTCTGGTGGGTATATTTAAGTCATGTGGTTCATGCCAGCTCAGTACAATAAAAAGGAAATGGCTTTAGTATCTCAAAGTAGATGGTACAAAGTTTATAGATGTTCTCTTTGACCTTAGTAACCTTAGTGCTCAACTTTGAAAATTACTGCTCTGGAAATCTAGATTGCAAGAGGATCCACCGGTGGGTGTCAGTGGCGCACCATCTGAAAACAACATCATGCAATGGAATGCAGTTATATTTGGGTGAGTTGATTTACTGTGAAATAGGTGTTGTAATCTAAGTGAATATACTCAAACATAGTGGTGCATGCCTGGGAAGCTGAGGGAGGAGGATGGCAAGTCCAACACCAGCCTGGATGAAACCTTGTTTCAAAATTTAGGAAGGGCGAGTTACTGAGTTTGATGCTGGTACCATTAAAAAGGGCTAGGATGGACCGGGGATATAGCTCAGTGGTTCCAGCGCCTACCTTGCAAGTGCAAGGTCCAGGTTTGATCCCCAGTAACCATACACAACAATTTTTGGTGTGGTGATTTACATACCATTATGCTGGGTGGGTGTGGTGGGCATTGTGGCCCCAGTGTGTAATCCCAGCACTTGGGAGGCAGAGGCAGAAGAAAAATAAAAAAAGACGGAAAGAGGATAAATATGTAACAACTAGGTAGGAAGAGGCTAAAGTGTAATTATAGATCTTAAGGACTAAGACAACATAAATTAGAAAAAAGAAACTTTTTTTTTAAGGTGCTTGGGATCAAACCCAGGGCCTCACACATGTAAGGGACATGTTTTATTGCCATGCTACATCCATAGCCCAAAATACACATTTCAATAAGAATTTGGGGGCTTGGGTATAATGGTGCATGCCTGTCATTCTAGCACTCTGGAGGCTGAGCCAGGAAAATCACCCTGAGTTCAAGGGTAGTCTGAACTGCATAGCAAGATTGTCCCAAAAGAAAAAAAAAGGGCCAGGGAGTTAGCTCAGTGGTTTTGGTGCATGTCTTGTAAGCGCAAGGACCCGGGTTCGATCCCCCGGTAACCACATACAGTGCTGGGTGTGGTGCCTCATGCCTGTAATCCCAGCACTCGGGAGGCAGAGGCAGGAGGATTGCTGTGATTTGAGTTGGAGGCTGAGCTCAGGGCCAGCCTGAATTACAAAGCGAGACCCTGTCTCCAAAAAGAAAAAAAGAATTTGGGCAGTTACATATAATTTATTGCTATGTGGGTTTATTGTCTATGATTTTATTTGTTCAGATACAAAGTCTCACTATGTCACCTAGGCTTGTCTTGAACTGGTTAGTGAAGTGATCCTCACAAGTTAGCTTTCCAGGTAGTAGTGAACTGCGGGTGCGTGTGGCCATGGTCTGCTGTTTCATTGAGATTCAGGTCTCACCGTGTTGCCCACGCTGCCCTCAAATCTGTGGGCTAAAGTGTAAGAGCTGTAACAAGCTGGGAACCAGAAATACAATTTCTGCCTGGGTGAGACTAATGGAAAATACTTCACAGCCCAGTGTAAAATAACAGTATGGAACCAGTTGAGAAGCGTTATTTTATTTTTGTGGTTTTGTATGTGTGTCATTTTGCATGGTGCTAGGGGATGGACCAATAGCCTGGATCCTGCTAAGCAAGCACTCTACTATTGAACTACATCTAGCCCACTTTCATGCTTTTTGATTTAAATTTTTTGTCTTTTTTTCCCCTTGGATTTGGTCTCTTTTTTTTTACTCATAGAATTAGCGTTTTGCACTAAAACGTAAAAAGAAATACTGTCATAAAGTCTTTCAACTTGCCATGTGCCTATAATCCCACAGCACTGAGGCACAGGAACCATGAGTATGAGAACACCTGGGAAAACAAAACAGGACTTGGTCTCAAAAAATCAAAAACTAGGGGTCAGGGATTTAACTCAGTGGTTCCAGCACCTACCTTGCAAGTGCATGGGCCCGGGTTTAATTCCTGGTAACCACATACAGCAATGCCAGGCATGGCGACTCATGCCCACTAGCAGTCAGTAGAAAATACCACAGTGCTGGATGAGGTGGCTCACACCTGTAATTCCAGCACTCAGGAGGCAGAAGGAGGAAGATCGCTATGAGTTTGAGGCTGAGGTAAGACCAGCCAGAACTACAAACCAGACCATGTCTCAAAAAAACGAAACTAAACCCAAATCTACTAAAGAATGGGTGAAGTTTAGCCTTTTGGAGTAAAATGGTTCTATTACATTCCATTTAGGCTGTTAACAATGTTTCTTTGGGGCTGGAGTTTTAGCTCAGTGGTTCCAATGTCTGCTTGGCAAGTGCAAGATCCTGGTACTGACCCAGTTACCACATACCACAGTGCTGGGCATGGTGACTCACCCACCAGGTGACTCACTCCCAGCACCTGGGAGGCAGAGGCAGGAAGATTGCTGAGAGTTCAAGGCTCACCTGGGCTACATAGTGAGCTCAGGGCCAGCCTGAACTACAAAGTGAGACCCTGTCTCAAAGAAAAAAAAATGTTTCTTTGAGCTCTTCATTGTACCTTGCAAGTAATAAATTCATGCTGCTACTTAAGTCTGAGCATAAGAATTTGGATTTCTTGGTGCTACAAGCGGCATACAGCCAAACAAGAGGTACAGCTCAAAGCATGGTTTCTTTCTTTGGTTTTCTTTGTTTAGGGTTTTTTGAGACAGGTCTTTCTGTGTAGGTCAGGCTGGATTAAGCTCACTGTGTAGCCAGGCTGGCCATGAACCTCCTGCTTCCCGAGTGCTAGATTACAGGTGTGTACCACCATACCCAGCCACAAAGCGGGACATTTTGGTTTGCTGTCATATAATTATCATAAGGGTATGATAATTTGATTGATAAAGGGTATGATAATTGATTTCCATCTTACTGTTACAAAGGTTACTTTTTTATTTATTTATTTATTTTTTTTTTTGAGACAGGGTCTTACTTTGTAGCTCAGGCTGGCCCCAAGCTCAGTATGTAGCCCAGGCAAGCCTCCAACTCAAAGCAATCTTCCTGCGTCTGCCTCCCAAGTGCTTTACAGGTGTGAGCCACCACGCTCAGCATTGTAGTACGCAGTACTGATTGCTGGTCCGGAAGATTGAAAGTTCAAGGCCAACCTGGGTAATTTAGTGAGACTCAAAATTTTAAATTTTTAAAAAACATCTAGGAAGGTAGCTCAGTTTAGAGCATGTGTATAAGGCCCTCAGCTTAATCCCCAGTACTCAAAAAAACCATGTTTACAAAATGGTCAGTATTTATGAACTAAAGTGGTTTTTTTCTTCAGTGTTTGAGCCAGGGTTTCTAAGTCTTTTAGCCTTCTCTTGTAACTCTCCATGTAGCATAGGCTGACCTCGAACTCAGACTGCTCAGCCTCTAGGGTCTGGGATCACAGGTATGTGCTCCCACACCTAGAGTGCTGCATTCTTTTGATACCAAAATCAGAGACAGATTTTTTGGTTTTGTAAAATCTCCCTAAAAGGAAAACATAGAAATGAATGTTTCCATCTGTGAAAATCCAAGGCTAAGATGGCATTAAAGTGTATCTTTAAATTTCCACAAATCATCTGAATGGGTCCCCTCTTTCTCCATTGGAGTCTGTCATTTCCACCCTTGAAGATCAAGAAAAAGCAAAATAAAAAACTTCTTTTAATCAGAAATCTTCTTGTTTTCAGACCAGAAGGGACACCATTTGAAGATGGTAAGTAATTCTTGTTTTTTTATAGTATAAAAGAGTGGGAGATTGTAAAACTGGTATATCTACTTGAAGTCATTTTTGTTGTTAATAAGCCAAGTTAAAATTAAATAAAGTTCTCTACTGAGAACTTAGTTTATTAGCTGTCACACAACTTGTACTTCTCTTGTCAGTCCCTCTTCACGTGTACTTTGATATTTTGCTTGTAGGACTAAGCTAAGGTGCCAGAGTCTGTGTTGAGCATGATTTATATATATATGATCTTTATTTAGTGTGATGAATATGTCCCTGAGGTAAATAGCAAGAGAATAAAGAATGCTTTTTTATTTTGTATCTGTATTAATAGAGTATTGAGCTGAAATTTTCTTAAACATACATAGCTGAGCCAAGTGTGATGGTGCACACCTGTAATTCCAGCCCTCAGGAGGCTGAGATAGGAGGATTGCCCTGAGTTCAAGGCCAGCCTGGGCTACGTTGGGAGTCCAAGGCAGACTGAACTACATGGCAAGACCTTGCTCAAAAAACAGCATCAAAAATATGGAGCTGCTGGTAGCTTTAAATATTGTAATTATTTAATACCCTTAGGCATTCTACCTAACCTTTTTTATCAAGTTGGGTATTTTCAGCAGAAGCCAGTAAAAAGGGAAAGTAGTTCTAATGTACATTTATAGTTGAATTTGTTGAATTAATTTTAACCAAGTGCATTTCCCAAATTATACCATAATGGAATTGAAAAAATTAAAAAACAGCTTTGCTAGGGCTGGGGATTTAGCTCAGTGATTCCAGTGTCTGCCTGGAAAGTACAAGGTCCCAAGTTTCATCTCTGGTAC
>PVIR01041986.1:0-12611 GCA_004026965.1 Petromus typicus | reverse complement strand
GATAAACATTCTATAATCATTTAATTCTAAGTCATAGGACTGTGTTTATTTAATTATCTTGTATGCGTTCTGCTTTGCCATCCTTAAAGGAAAAAAAACAGAAAATCCTAAAATTGTGAAAAATAATGCTATTTATTTGTAGAGCTACACCAAAGTGTGAGAAAATAAGAGACATAAAAAATATTTAAATATAAGATATGTTGATTTATCAAGTTAAAAATGTTCTTATCCCCTCAATTCAAACACAAGAGAAAAAATATGTTTTACTTTAAATTTGTTTTGGAAAATAGTACTGAGAAGAGTCATTAGTTATTCCAAAGAAAAATTATCATAGCATAAATTGAAGTTCTGCTTTAAAGAAAAATTAAAATATTTTTACTAAACAAGTACTATTGTAAGTGTGGGTGGACCTTTCTTGAGCAGTTTGACTCTAGAGATAGCACACGTTTTCATCACTTGCCACTTTTGAGAACACTAATGTATTTTGCTGAAAGACATTTACCTCTGTGTTATGTAATGTTCATTATAAAAAAGGGCTGTTAATCTCTATAATTAACATTGATCAGTGTTCTTCATAGACCTCCAGGTTAGTGTTCTGCTTTTCTGTTTTCCAGAATTTTCCCTCTATGTGGTCTAAATGTTAGAGGTCTATTTATTTCCTCTTGCTATATGATAATTTTAAAATAAGAGCCTTTAATAACAACAAAACCCCAAACCCGAGATGGCTTCGGACAGAGTCCTCTGCATCCCCAGCTCGCACTGTCATTAGTTTGCTGCTAGAAGATATTCATGTGACCTTTCCTTTGTTAGGCGAGGTCTGCAGTCCTTCCCAGAATCCTCCTGTTAACTATCTTTTTAACTCAAGTTGGCTGATGAATGAATGCTGAGCTCTTTTTTTTTTTTATGAACTACACATATTGTTGTCATTGTGTCACACTCCGCTTTTTAATTTCTAATGTGTTTTTAATTTGCAAAGCATGCATGTGCCTTTCACAGCAGCAGAACTGAGTCAGCATTTCTGAGTCCATATACTGCTTTATGCAAACAAGGGTCAATGCTTAAGAATGCTGAACCGAAGCCCTGGATTTCCTGAAACACACATGTGAATGAATTTCACTTTGAATATTGTTGAATAGAAGAAGATACTTGAGGAAGGCTTCTTTTCCCAAGAATTTCTTTTGCCTCTTGGCAAGTTAATTGCCCCATATAAAAGCATTGGGGAGAAAAGTGAGTTACAGAGTGAAAAGGCAATCCACAAATAATCACTCTTTTCTGCCTTTGATTGTGTCAGATTTTTTTGTGTGTGTGGCAATTGTTTTCTTTTTCACTGAGAAGAGGTTTATGGTCCAGCGTCTGTCAAGTCAGCCCTGTCCTAAGGTTGCAGTTGTATTTCTCTCCCGAGTTCCTGGAGGTGATGTTATCTTTTGTTCACTCAGCAGTGTGGTCGTCCCTGAGAGCATCTGTCACTTTAGGCACTGCAAGATGGATGGGTCTCCAGTGAACTGCTGGTTGAAGCAAATGGTGAAAATAAGAAAAGACAAGGGGCTTAAGGGTCTGCAGAGGGGACAGGCAACAAGGAAACACTGTTAGAAATCAAGAGTAAGCTGAGTAATAGAGGAAGGGAGAGCAAAGATGGATCAGATGTCATTTTACAAACGGCTCGGGAGTCAGAATCTCGTGGTGGCTCCTAGGATCTGAGGGGACATCCGCAACATGGTGAATGATTCTGCACTTCAGGTTTGGAGAATGTGTTTGGACATTTTTAAGAAGTCCAGGGAAAGTGTTGGAAGTAAGAGTAATGGCAGCGAATGTTTTATATGGGGATGTTGGCTGTTTGGAGAGTTAGTACAGTAGTCGTTTTAAATGCTATGAAGATTAAATTCAAAATTGAACCTGCAGTTTTCTGTTTTATTTTCTCTTCTTTCTTTCTTTTTTGTCAGCCAAAGAGCAATTATAGTTGTTAAGATGTTTGAAAAATTTTGGCCATGTAACTAACCTCCTTGCTGTTTTCTGAGTGCTTTCTGGCGTTTTTGCAGGAGAATCGTGAAATTTTATGCGTGTGCTGAAAAGGAAACTAGGGCAGACTTTAAGTTATTTTAACTAACCTCCACCTCCACTTATTGGGCTCTTTGATCAAGAAAGAAATGTAGTTGTTATTGATCTTTCAGAACAGGTTAAGATTTGTATTATGTTCACTTTCTTAGTGAAGGTCAAAATTTGTAAACCTGGCTGACGCTCAATCCCTCCCTGTGTAAGACAAGGAGCAGGAAAAGGAAAAGGAGGGCAATGTCATTGAGGAAAAAAATGATTTTGTCAAACTGTTTGGCATTTGACTATGAAAGAAACTATGGGTTGAAAGGTAAAGAAATTAAGATGATTAGAAGCTTTAAACTCTACAAATGGTAGAGTATCTTTCTTCTCTGTGGGTGTAAATAATAGATGAAAGAGTAAGAGTGACAACAAAGGATCAGGTCGTTTAAGAGAATGTGTGCACCCTGAATAGGGGTCTGTGGCCCAGGGCCAAAGGTCTTAGCTTTGAGTGTAATTAGAAGAAAATACAAAAATGTCATTACTAGCAGGTGAAGTGTTCAGCACGTGGCCAAAAATTAGCAATTTTAGACTCCAAAGAATTGGAATTGGATTACTGGCTTTTTTTTTTTTTTTTTAATCATTATGGTCCTTGCGGAGCCATATAGTTTCCATCGGCAGTAATGCAGTTTGACCTTGCAGACCATATGGGGTAATCGTGGGCTTGTATGTAGGTAGCAAGGCTCCTGACTTAGAAAAGTGTCTGTATGTGGGTGGGTGGCAAATATGTGAGTTTGAAAATCTAGGTCCTGCATTTTAAATTACTTTTGGCTTAAGACATTCTTCAGCAGTGAGAAAGGTAAGATAAACATAATATTTTTGTTTGAAAATTCAAAATTGTTCTTTTCTCTTGTTAGCATAAAAATAAAATAAAAATCAATATTTTAGAAAACAAATTAACTTTGCTTCAAGTATTTTAGTGCTAAAAATATTCACACTGAAATTCCTACAGTTTTAGAAACATTCTCTTCTGTTATCTTTTTTAGACATAGTTGCAAACTAAGTTATGTATAAAAATGAATGACAAATAGTTTTTATTTCACTTTATTCTTTATAGTTCTGATTTTTCCATGCAACAGTTGTATTAACCATAATCCATTTAAGTGGAGAAAATCATAAGCACACTGTAACTTTCAACCAACTACATGTAATTATAATTAATTCACCATTTTCTGGGAATATACTCTTTGAGGGAGAGGAAACACCTCTTTTTCTTATTGGAAGCTTTTTCTTGAAAAATAAACATTAATTTCAAAAAATGTAAAAGTAATTTCTATCAATCTTCACTACATGGCAGATTTTTGATGATTCTTTGAATAGCTTACCTATGGTCAGAAATCAGGGATTATAAACCTCTTAATCCATAGAATAAGAAAATTACTTTAACACTAATTTTATTACTAAAACCAAAAATATTCTGTTACTATTATGGTCACACCTGCAAAAAATATAAACTAAACATTCTAATCCATTGATTGCATTCACCAATTGTAAATTAATGAGTTAAACCTTAATATGTGTAACAAGTGATTATTTGGGAAATATTTAGGAAGAAAGAATATTTGTATTTGCCAGTTACGATGTTTTAAAGCTTTGATCAGTAATTTCTAATTCTGATTTTATAGAATTGTGCATATTTATTGTATGAGAGAATATAATGCATTTAAAAATTAACTCATGTTTTTATGTATATATTTTTATGTTTTTACAGGTGCAAAAAAGCCTTGACAAGGTTATATTCTAGGCAACAGGCTTCCTGAAGTGTTGACTGCCCAATTTAATCATGAACATGATTCAAAAATGTTAATAAATAAACCAAGGTATTGTGTAATTATATATATTCTCCTCCTCCCCTCCAATTTTTTTTCAAGATCAAATTTGTTTCAGGAAGTTATTTTTACAATAACAACTGAGTTACACTTAGAAAAGCAACTCTGTTTGGTCTTTAAACTAAGTGGATATTTCTACGGATTCTCCTCCCTGCTCGCCTGTCTCCTCCCTATCCTCTCCACTGCCCAACAGAATTTTTACAGAGGAAAGCTTTTTCAACTCTTACAATGAGCGCTGCATTTCCCATATTACTAAATTAAGGAAATAAGAATGCAGATGTTTTGTAATTCCCCTTTGTTGATTGTGATTTTATCTTTCAAAATGTCTGAGAGAGACTTCCAGATTGTTGGCTTCTGCAAAAAAAAAATCCAAATACCTATATTTAAAACAGGCTTCATAACACTCTCCTGAGATATATGACGAATTTATCAAAGTTTTCCTACCGCTTTAGAAGGCTTTTAATTTAGAAATGGAAAAAATTTATACAGCTTTTTCTCTTTCTGTGTTAGAGAAAATCAAGAACTTGCTTAGAATTGAGAGTTTAGGATTAGCGTTTTAGATAACCCTGGTCTATCAGAAGGGACATAACCCACAACCATTGCTTTCCTCTTGGTGGTTACAATGTGTTTAAATAGCCCGGCGTTTCCAAGGGAGGCCAAAGATCTTTTCCTCTTTTATGACCTGTTGTATCCTTTTGAGGCCAAAAAGAACAAGAGGGTCATTGCCACTTCAGCTTGGTCCCTGTTTTTTCGTTCTTGGTGACCACGCAGATACTGAATCCCGGTATTGGCTTCACATTTGGGCCTGGAACATCTGGAAAAGAGAGGGAGAGGAGGAGGCAGAAGAAAGAGAGAGAACTGTTGCATTTTGTTTCACCAGGTGCTAGGAGGAAGCAACATTAGCCTTTTTGATATGGGAGGCAAATTCTGTGGGCCCTGGAGTTAGGCTCCAACAATTGAAGAGGTCAAAGGACAGCTGAGTGAGGTCAGTGAGACACTGTGGGGTGTATTTTGTTACTTAGTAAAAGGAGCAGCCTCCTGAAACCTTAAAGGATTCTCTTGAAAATCTGTGTTGTGAAAAGGTTTTATGAGTCTCATGGCAAAAACTCTTGATTTATCTAAGGAATGCTTGCTTTTGTCTAATGGAAGGATAATCCTTACCAAATGTTGGCAAGGACTACAAGAGTCAATATAGGCCCGAAAGAACAGTTAGGGTTTGAAGTGTACTTTACTTTCCAAAATGTTTATCATTTTAATGTTTCTGTCTTGGGGAAGAATTTTGCTTTGTTCAAAGATCTGGTGTTCTTTCCTTGGAGCAGAAAGTGAGATGGGGGTTGGGAGGAAGGGGTAAGGAATAGGGCTATATTAGTTTAAAAATTATCCTGCCTGCTTTTGACCTTACACACAGGAGATTATTATTAAACCTTGCTAACTCCAAGAAGCAACATTTTGAATTTATTTTAACTTGGGGAACAAATGGTGCATGAAATGTAAGTTTTCTGAAAGGTCGTGTGTGTGTGTGTGTGTGTGTGTGTGTGTGTGTGTGTGTGTGTGTTGGACACAGCCACATGCATGCTAGGGGAAAGCTCTATAACTGAGCTACACGCCACAGTCCTGACTTCAGGAATTTTAAACTTACTTGTTAGTAGAAGGGAGTGTTAGCTGATGAGTGATCTCAAGTCTTTTGTTTGTTTGGATACTGGGAATCAAACTCAATACCTTGTGCTTGCAAGACGGGCATAGTACCACTGAGCTATGTCCCTAGCTGATCGCCAGTCTTGTGTTTCCCCTGAATGAGTTCCTCATACATTTTGTAGCTAGAAAAAGAAAATCAGTGTCAGAGTGAAGATTAAAGAATAAGAAAAGCAATGTAGGGCTGGAGGGTGAAGTTTAGTAGTAGATTGTTTGCCTAGTGCAAGGGTGAAGGTGGGGAGCAACAGAATGAGAACTTTTCTCTTTGAAAAGAGATGGAAAAGGCAGACTATCTGCATATCCTGAAAGCCTTGCTTGCCACAGCTCGGGATCTCAAAAGACCACTTACCTGATTGTGGATACTTTCGAAAGGTGTGAGCCACCCTTTCAAAAGTGAAAAGGTCTGTTAAAGGAATTTAATAGTATTTCAATATTCTAATGTATTCATTGTGTACATACACATATTATATAGTATATATGAAAATATATGTGCTATATAAAGTATATAGGACAACATTTATAGTAAGAAAAAAGTAAGATGGTGAGGGATATACAGTAGTCTTTGTTAAACATTTTCATACCAATTTATAAATTAATATTATAAATTTATTTATCTGTTTTTTTCAGTCTTTTAAAAATAATTATTCCTGTTAAAAGAACGTATATATAAGTGCGCGGCTGAACACATTGTGCTTTTTGCTCAAGGTTAAAACCCTTTTTAATAACTACTTTAGAAACCAAAGTGTAGTGACTGATAATTGTGAAGAGAAAACCCACAGCTGTTTAAGTAGCATCGAAATTGTGGCAAAACTGACAAATACAATTAGCAGTGTTAATGAGATAAGAAGAGGGCAGGACAGGAGGTGACAGAGTGGGAAGGTAAAGGGGCAAGAGCGAGAAACCCACGTGAGCGCAGAAGCACCCGCGCCTTCCTCTTCCAGTACTTTTCCTTCCCAGCCGCAGCTTCCTCTTCCAGGGCTCCCTGAAGGGCTGACCCTGGACGAACGTTTCACAGGTGAAGGAATTCAGACTTATTTGTAAAGCACCAAACTCACATTTGATCTGAAAGAAGACAGCTGTTTGGTGATAATATTTAAGAAAAGTGGTCAAACTTTACTGATTAGAAAGCGCAGTCTATTCCGTGGTGCTCTTTAAAAGTCAATTGTAGGGGCCGGGGAGTTAGCTCAGTGGTTCCGGCGCCTGTCTTGCAAGCGCAAGGGCCCGGGTTCCATTCCCCGGTAGCCACATAACAATACTGGGTGTGGAGACTCAACCCAGCAGCAATCAGTACCACATACCACAGTGCCGGGCGTGGTGGCTCACGCCTGTAATCCCAGCACTCGGGAGGCAGAGGCAGGAGGATTGTGATGTGAGTTTGAGGCCGAGCTCAGGGCCAGCCTGAACCACAAAAAGCGAGACCCTGTCTCAAAAAACCTAAAAAAAAAAAAAAAAAAGTCAATTGTAAACGTGCTTCTATGTTATTGTTGTTGTTACGGTGGGTGGGAATGTCTTTACTCCTCTTTGCGACCTTGTCACTCTTAGTCATCAAGTGCATTACAAAGGGCCCTGGTTTCTAGATTGGGTGACCCACCATTGCCAAAGGCAAATTAAAACCAAGAAAACCGTAGACATCTTTAGTATTTTTTATCTAGTTAATGTTCATAGCCCATTTTCCCAAAAATTTTAGAAAAATTAAACGAGGAGAATTTTAAATAGTGATATTAGTTGATTGTCATGTGCAAAATACCCAGTATTGGTGCCTTTCCAATCCTGCAGCTTAAGGTATCCATAGAAATCAGAAAGAGAACAGTATAATATCCTTTGAAGTTCTGCTTTGCATTTGGGAAATTCATTTTGCCTCTGGTGTTCTATGCAAATTTTAATGATTGTTGTGGTAAAGCCCCAGAAGTTTGTTTTCTAAAACCATAGAGACTGAAATCTCTGTGGCAATCTTGATGGATGTGGTAAACCACGCTTGGGAAGCATTTCTCCTTATTTAATGTTTTCTGTTCTGGATTATTGACTCTTCTGTTGAAAAATTGGTCTCTGGTGACACAGTGGAGGTCACACATTTCCGATTATTGTTTTTCTTCTTTGATCTTACACAGGGTTTGCCTCTGGTAATTACACCAGTTCCAGAGAGTCTTGACAAGATGTGTTTATTTTACAGAAGAATTTCTGGCATTTCATGAGGAGTAAAGGTTTCTAGTAGTGATGAGTAATTTTTTGTTAAAAAAGGAAAAATAGCATTGTACTTTATCTTATAATTATGTTTTTAATAATTATTAAATTAGTTGGCATATTACAGCAATTGTTTCTATGATAACAAGTCATATTTCATATCTATATGGCTAAAATCATCAATTTTAGAACTAAGTTACCAGTGCTGTTTTTATTTCAGTATCTAAAATACTTCCAATTTTAGAAGTTGTCAAAATAGATTTATCTCAGTGTAAATGTATAGAACTACTGAAAGAGGTTGAAAATTTTGTCTTTTAATCTTTGCATTTCCTAAGGATAGAAGGATTTGCTAAGCAAGGAAGGTGAATAAAAATGATACAACATTTTTGTTTTGAATGCATGGTTAGATTGATACTTTTTTGGAAAGGAGATAACATCCCTTCAGACCTGTTTAATGTAGTTAAACAAAATATTTGATCCCCAAAACTCAGACTATGATGAGGGAGTTAGGCAAACACTAGGCTCAATTAATATAAATAAGAATGAACAGATATCAATTTGAAATGGGCTGAGAAGGATGGAGTAGTTCAGCATTAGAACGTATTAGAGGCCTTGGTTCAATCCTCAGCACCAAAACATTAATAAATCTTTTAAAAAATGAAATACTAAAAGTGAGAACTCTGATTATGTGCTTGCTGTTAATTTTGGATTAGAACTGGTTATTTGAAAGAAGTATGTTTGATTCATGTGAGAGTTACACATTATCACTCTCATCAGCAATGTCTGGAGGGAGTTGTCTGGGATTGAACCCATTCTTTGCCCCTGAACTACACTTCTTTCTCAGGCAGAATTTTATGCTGTAAGCCATAGTAGGAATCTAGTCTACCAGGTTATCTCACAGATGAAGACAATGAGTTTGACAGAAGTTAAGTGACTTGTTCATGGTCATAAAGAGCATATCCAGACCTCTGCAGAATTTAAATAGTCCATCTCCCAATCATTGTGCAGTACAGTAGCTACCTGCCAAAGGTGGCTGTCTAATTAGAATTAAATAAAAATGAAGATTTAGTCCGTGTCACAATAACCATTTTTCAAACGCTCAACTTCCTGTATAGCTGGCAGCTACCATACCCTGGACAGTGCAGATACAGAACATTTCCATCATCTCAAAAATCCTACATACCACTGCTCTTGGTGACAAAGATCATCCCATGATTTGTATTTATGATTGTAAAATTTCTTAATGAACAAATCATATATATTGCCAAACAGCATTTTGAAACTTTTACATTAATGGTCATTTATGGCTAGAAGAACATCTGCTGTCATGCCCAATATGTTCAAAAGAAAAGTGTTATTTTTTTTCTTAGTTTCCTCAGTGTCCCACAATATTAAAACATAAAAACAAGAACTACTATTACTGTAAATACTTTCTGTATATTTCTTCTGTGCTAGACACTTCTAAAATTTTTATAGTCTCATTCCTCCAAAAACCTTTGAGATTGGTAGTCTCACCATCCTCTTACAGATGACAGATTAAGTAACTTGCCTAATACTTTACAGAGATTAGTGAGTGGGATTGGAGTTAATGGAAGGCCACCTTGCTGGAAAGCCCATGTGATTACCCACTGAGATCTCTAAAATGCAGCATGAATGAGTGTTACAGTGCGAAAAGTGAGTGCCAACATCTGTGAAGACAAAAGTAATAGATCATATCAACTTGCCTATTTTTATATTATTCCCAGCTCAGTCAATAAATTGCACCTTAAGATATATTACTCTCAAAACAAAAATAAGTACAAGAATGTACCACCTTGGGCTGGGGATTTAGCTCAGTGGTTCCGGCACCTGCCTTGCAAGCACAAGGTCCCTGATTCGATTCAGGTAACCACATACCACAGTGCTGGGCGTGGTGACTCACTCCTGTAATCCCAGCACTTGGGAGGCAGAGGCAGGAGGATTGCTGAGTTTGAGGCTGAATTCAGGACCACCCTGAACTACAAAGCAAGACCTTGTCTCAAAAAACTAAAATCTAGGGAAGAAAAATATACCATCTTTACTCACTTTTTTCTCCTCTTTTGAATAGCACATTTAAGAAGGAAAAACGTAGTGTTTTCAATTTAAATTTGAATCTTAGTTGCACCCTTTAGGAACTTAATGAACCTGGCTTGTTGGGGAAACCTTATCAGTTGCCTGTATCTGTCCCTTATTCTAAATTTGTTTCCTTGTGGTTTCACTTGTTCCTTAATCCTATAACTGGAACTTGTGTTGGAGGTTTGACTGGGCTTGCATCTTTTGACAGGAATACAACCCAGCCGGATGTGTATGCTTCATATTGACCCACAGCCCCACTTGTAGTGGCACTAAACTTGGCCCAAGAGCTGACAGGCTGATCTTTCCATTATTAAGTTCCCCATCAGGCTTTTATGTCATAGTTTCACTTATTGCATTCATGCATTTTTCATTAGGGTTCATTTTATACTTCTGTCATTCTTTGCAAATTTTTTTAGCTGGAATGTTTCATTAAAAAATAATCATTCTCTAGTAACCAGGACTATTCAATTATGCTAAAGTACAAGAAAGTGAAGTAAATGCTACCCTCCTTTCTTTTTTTTCCCATGGTGTTCTGCTAATTAGGTGCCTCATTATTGTTTTTTTCTCTAAGAGGAGCTCCTTCTTTTCCTCCTTACATTGCAAAAGTCATTCACGAGTTTTCATATTTTAAATATGCTTCAATCAGTTGCATATATCCTTTTTTTTCCCCTCTTCTCTGATTCTTGGCCCCTGGGAACCCTTCTTGTGGACACCACTATCTCTTGCCATGACCTCGTAGTTCAGTGATGGTGGTGAACCTTTTAGAGCTTTCAGTGACCACAGACATGGCCATTCCATGCTGTAGTTTCATAGGTTCTCCACCGCTGCCAGTGCATTCCTTTCTTCCATTTCCAAGAGAAAAGGAGACTGGAGCGGTCACGGCGGCTGGTGTGGGCACAAATTTCCAAAGCCAATCTTTCTTCAGTTCCATTCCTAAGGCCACCAGAGATCAAAGCTTCCTGTTCACTTCCATCCCTTCTTCAGTCTTTCCTCTGCTGGAAAAAGGGAAAAAGCAAGAGTGGAAAAGTACCTGACTACAATATCGCAGTGGTTTGTGGTTGATCCTATCTGCATGCTGAGCAGGTGGTGGTGCAGAAAGAGCCCATTGTGTTTACCATCCCTTTCATAAATACTTCCTCGGTGTCACAGGCATGTCTTGTTAACATGTCAAAGGTCCTTCATGCCCTAACACAGTATTCACTGTATTCTACTCTCTTGTAGTTTTATAATCAAGAAAAATACAGAAAACAGTGTAACTTGGTCTCAGACTTGATGTCAGTCAAATAGTATGTTAGTCTACAATAGAATCCCAAGTTTGCCTTCATTTTGCATTTGATTCAATGACATTCTAAAAAGTGTTTCTCTTCCATCTGAACTTGTTTATTCACACAAAGTCAGACACTGGGAGTTTTTGAGATTCAAAGGAAAGAAAGGCTAGTAGTCTAGAGAGCAAGTGCCAACAATTTCAGTAACCCTACTGAGATCTACTGATATATGATACTTACAATATATGTATTGAACTAAAAAGCTTCCTTTAAGTTCTCTCCTTCCTTGGGCTTTGGACTGTCAAAGACAGAATTCTATAGTCCGCACAGAAGCTTGGGTCAGGTCTATAGTCTTTTACATTATCACTTTTTTGTTTGGGGGAGGTTTTTGCTATCCTAAATAGAACTCAGGGCCTTGTGCTTACCAGCCAGATGCTACCACTAGAGCTACATCCCCAGCCCTTTACATTATCAGTTTTTAAATGCTCAATTATGTTTTGTTTGAAATAAAGGCAGCTGCTGCTCTTACTCTACCAAATGTGAACAGGAAATGGGGACTTCCCTTGTCTTCCTCTGGTATCACTAGTGCGCCTGTAGGATTATGTGTATCTTCTATGATAGTGGACGTCCATCTTTATGTTGATTCAATACTTTTATTCAGAGCAATATTCATTTGCCCCATGCATGTGTGTCCATCAGAGTGTACCTAATTGTAAGGATAAGGGATTGAGATTACACAGTTCTTCATGTGGGTGCTTCTTTATTATACTGAAAAGATCTCTTGGAGAATGCACGATTTCAAGTTTTTCACTGATAAAGGAAGATTCTAACTCACCAGGCTGATGATAGATTAAGAAGAGGCAGGATTTCCAGGGACTTGGTGCTCTGGACAAAGGCTAAAGATCCACCCTTGAAGTTATTCCATTGTTCACAGAAAAGAGAGTACTTGGTGGGCCAGGTATTAGTTTGTGGCAGTTTTCTCCCCTTAGCAAAAAGAAAGGTGAAATGGTTCTTAGATTTTGACTTACAGCATAAGCATATTTCTCTTTTAACTCTTAGTCTGTTTCAGTTGTATGTGGTGCTATTGAAAATTGTGTTGCTTTTGAAATTTAGAAAGTAGAAACGTTTATAGTTGGATTAGTGGAAAGTCTCAAGGGTTAGTTGAAAACTTGTTTTTTCAGGAAATTTTCATTTGACAGACCATAGATTTTCCTCCATTTACAAATTTTTATTAGGTATCATACATACATACATACATATATATATATATATATGCCTATATCATATATATATGATACATATATATATATATTTATTCTGATCACATATGTATATTTCAGGTAGGTACTCTTTGAAAGAAAAGAAAGTCACTTATAGCATCTATAATGCTTAGTGTTTTATTACCTACTATGTCATAATAGGATCCTGGTTTTTCTTCCAAATCATAGGACTCTCTAATAAA
>PVIR01041984.1:0-12452 GCA_004026965.1 Petromus typicus | reverse complement strand
TTTGTGAAGTGATGCAACCGCATTTGGGTTTCAAGTAGTTCGTGAGGGAATTAACTTTGTCCTTTTGGTATGGGTATAAGAACATTTAAGAAAAATAACTAACATGGAGTTCGAAGAGTCACAACAGGGTTCGAAAACTAGCGTATCTCTGAAGTCTTGTCGCTGAGCGGAAACATCGCCCGCACTGAGCTAGCCAAACGAAGCAGAGCACAGCGTCCATGTGGAACATGGACAGATTCTCCCGGAGATCCGCGCTTCTTGTGAGTCAGATCTCGGCTGATTTGTCACCCTCTCAGTGAGGTCACGCCATCACGAACCCTCCTCTGCAAAGTTATCCTATTCAGTCTTCCCCGCTGCCCTGCTTCCTGTCCAATTACCGTGTCTATCGTGAGACTCTCTTAAACATGTCTGTGTTCTTTGGCCTATTTTTAGTTTTCCTCCTCTCTCGGAGTTCCTCTCGGAGCAGGAGCCTCACCTCATATGCCCCACACACAGAAGAGTCTTTGGCGTTCCGCGGATTCTCAGTATATTTTTTTAAGGGATATAAAACAAAAATCCTCAAAACTAACAATCTCTACCTTGGCCAAGAGAGTACTTCCAGCAGTACTGGTGCCCCGAACTGCAACCCCTTAACTTAAAAAAAGAAAAAATCACATGTTCTTAGAAACTGAAACTGGAGCAGGGCTACGGAAGCTGAGGAGAGCAGGAAGGGGAAGGGCGAGGAGGGCTGGTC
This sequence comes from Petromus typicus, assembly GCA_004026965.1. NCBI lineage: Eukaryota > Metazoa > Chordata > Mammalia > Rodentia > Petromuridae > Petromus > Petromus typicus. Next base: position 11,719 of record PVIR01041984.1, on the reverse strand, counting down.
AGGTGCACGCGTCCTTCCCACACACAGGGGCGTGTGCCCCTAACTCTAAGGTATGTGTCGACGTGAGTGAGAATTTCTGGTGTGCTATTGCACTGTCAGGTGACTCAGTAATGCTACGGTACTGTATATTTCAAAAAAGCAGGAAGAAAAGATTTTGCATGTTTTCAACATGAAAAAGTGATAAATATTTGAGAAGATAAATCATACAATGTATATATGTATCAAAACACTAAGCAAACCAGACATGGGCTACATATCTATAGCCCTAACTCCCTGGGAACCTGAGCCAGAAGGTCACAAGATTCAGTCCCACCTGGACAACTTAGTAACTTAGCAAGACCTTGTCTCTAAATAAATAAATGCATCTATACACACCTACAGCGATGGGGCTGTCACTCGGCATAAAGGTCTCAGTTTTAATCTCCAGTGCTCCAAGAAAAAACATTGTACTTCATTGATATGTATACTTTTTACCTGTCCAAAAATTTTATAAGCACAAATATACTTTTGTCATCAACTGAAGAGACCTGTTAAATGTACTATAAAATGTAGGCATTCTACTATGTTCTATAGACTTTATTCAAGCAAGTGTCCTCTTTTGTAACTAATTCATACTATATTTTCTGAATATTGCTTACTGTTAAGGTACCAAAAAATAAAAGTAAGTCAACTCTGTATCTTCTACATTAAATTCTTTACTGCTTTTCTTCTTATTTGACATAGTAAGACGCATAAACCTAAGTATTTTTTTTCCACATATAACGGAAGATGTAGTCAAAATGTATTGCTGGCTATGTGTGATCGGAGCCCCCTGGCTATCAGTTTTCTTAGGTAAATCTGAAAGGAACAGAAAATGGTTGACTGAGGGTCAGGGCTTTTGCATCCATTAAATACTGAAAATAAAATATTTAAAAACTTACTTTCATAAAATGTTAGAGTTTCACATCCCTCCTTTACAAAGCCAATCACAAGTGCTGTACATGGTCAGATCCATTTGTTTTACGGCAACCATGCTGTGGAAACAGTTTCCTCATTTTGATTAGTAAGAAAAGAGAAGGGGCACAAGATTGCAAATCATGTATGAACCAGAAGCAACAGTAGAGAACTGTCCGAACTCTAAAATAAGAGAGGTCCCCACCATTCCGTGTCCCAGTACTATACTGTTAACTCCAAACAGACTAGGAAACCAGGCAAACTGAAATTATAATTGACCTATAGAGCCTTTATAGTCCATCTAGTAAGGAGTAGACTTTCCACCTCTTCATAACCGAGAGGCAGAACAATGGACTAGAGTCCAGGGAGGAGCGAGAGGCGATCGCAGCACACTGCGTGCCGCCCCGTCCGCACCCCATAAATATCGATGGACTGATCGTTTCACCAGCTGGTTGTGCAACTTGAATGACAGCCTCTGCAGCAAGAACTCATCCTAGATGAGTGTATTCCTGGAAAAACAGGAATTAGAACTGTTTCAGTGGACTAGGACCAGACACTCATTCTTGATATTCTCATAGAGACTACTGTATTTTTTATAAAACTTAAAGTAAAAAAGCGAATTTTAAAATCCATGTTTCTATTAGGAGGTACGTGACTTTGAAAGTAATTCAATCTGAGATTTAGATTCTAAAACTAAAATAACAAGAAAAATAATACCCTACAGCTGGGGATTTAGCTCAGTGGTTCCTACACCTGCCTTGTAAGTGCAAGGTCTGGAGTTCGATCCCTGGTAACTTTATACAACAATGCTGGGCATGGTGACTCACATCCACCAACAATCCGTACCACTACCATAGTACTGGGCGTGGTGGTTAACGCCTGTAATCTCAGTACTTGGGAGGCAGAGGCAGGATGATTGCTGTGAGTTCAAGGCTTGCTGGGCTACATAGTGAACTCAGGGCCAGCCTGAAGTACAAAGTGAGACCCTGTCTCAAAAATAGTAATAATCATGATAATAATAATACCCAACAACTAACAAAACTTTTGATGGTCATAATAAAAACTTACATAAAATACTTTTCACTTACAAAATTCTCCATACAAGATGAACTACTGTCATATATACAGTTACCAGTACCCTGTAGACAATCTCATATAACTATTTATTTTAGGCACATTTCTCAGAACTTTTGGCATTAGCGTTTAGGGATACCTCCATGTGGGTACAATGTTATCTACCTTACTCTGAATGATAAACTTTTTATTTCCCATTAAATTCCTTCTAGCCACAATTATCCTGTTGGCATTTCTTCTGCTTTCCTCAAACTGTCACGTTATATGTCACAATATGAAAAACCTTTGACATTCATGAAGACTATACCCAAACTCTTGCAAAACCTATACTACAAATAATGTAATAGCAAAGAATTCTTGGTCCTCTACTAAGAAATATATCCAATCTAACATCTTAGTCTTTCTATTCTGCTATTCTATTAGTCATTCTATTCTGCTGCAGCAGATCTTTAACATTATTTGTGGTCATCTGGAATCTATTGAATAACTTCCTATAGATGGGGACTCTTCAACTTTTTTCTACAAAGCAGAAGCTAAAAATTCACTTTTCCACCTAATTGGCTTCTGTGTCACAGGTTGGGCTATTAGATTCTTTAGTAAGAAAAACCCCTATGCAACTTCTGTCCATAAAAAATATATAGTACATTCAGAAGCAGGAACCACCTGAAAGTACCTCCTGGTCAGCATAGTGGCACACGTGCCTGGCATTTGAAAGCAGCTGTGATCAAACTCCTGGCATCCATAGTCTGGATTCAGCACAGGAAGTTATGGTGTCTGTGTCCAGAAATAGTGGCAGTGGGGCTTTCACTGAAGCAAAAATCACAACGACACAATGACACAAAACCAGTAGTGTTGTGTAAGCATTATTCCCAGAGGCACAGCGTGGAAGCCTGATGTCCTGACTCCACAGAGAATCTGTGTGCTCCACAATCTCAGCCAAAACATTCTTTCTCTGTTTAAACTAACTAGGGAGAAATCTGCTGTTTGCAGCTCAAAACACTGACGATAGATCCAAGAGTTATTGTTCTTTCTGTGTCTGATAATTTACTCTGAAACATTTAAGGCCTACACGAAGATCATTTCAGTCCTAGTCCGGAACTTACCTACATATACCCAACATTCAAAGCACCAGTTGGTTTTTCTGTGGAAAGTTATTCACACTTTAAACAAAGTTTCCTTATTGCAACTGCATATTACCATGTGCACCCTTATGAATTTGGGATCACTACTGAGTAATCTATAATATTGTATTCAATAATCTCAGCGGCCTAGACTACTTGTAAAATGCCTATAATTATGCCTCTCAATCTCTTAGAAATCACCATTCCTGATACTTCAGTCTTAGATAATACAGTTCCCTATACACACTATTCAAATTAACTCTGTACTACTCTTCAATTAAGTTACTAAATGTTATTCTTCAATTGAGCTACTAAATTTTACAAATTTGATAATCAGTTTTCTCTAAACTTTCCCAAAATAAAAAATAATTACAAATTGAAGTGTAAAATACAATCACTACTGGTAAGTTTTCTTCCTAGGCATCAATATCTATATGGAACACTTAAACAGATCAAGCTTTTGGTAGCCCCTAGAGGGTTGTCAGACCCGGAGGTGGGTCTTAAGACAAAGAAATCAAGATATGACCTGAAACCTCATAGTGGTACTGCTCTCATCCCAGCACTCTGAGAGGTCAAGAAAAGAGGACTGCAAGTTCAAGCCTGGCGACATGGTCAGCAAGACCCCATCTCAAAAATAAAGGGCTGGAGATGTAGGGGGGACCTGTGTGCTCAGCTCTGTGTTGGAAAAGTAAATAAAAGACAAAACCCCAGGATGCATACACTTCTTGGGTGGGATAGATGCACTGGTCTCCCAAAGTGAGCTCATTCTAACCAGGGGAGATTATATTTTTAAGTCGGGGGAAATTTTTGCAAACCATTTTTTTAAATACTACCACCATTAAAAATTAAATTATATAAACTTACAATTGTATCATTTGAAGATCAAAGATAAGTTCTGAAAACATATTAAAATAATTTGGCAATATGTGTGCAAATCCCTTCACTTCTTAATTATTTAGCATTTACCGTTATCTATTCTGCTGGATGTCATTTGTATGTACTTAGTGCCATTTATTCTCTTGTGGTTATTTATATTTATTGTGTGAATGAGCAAAAGTAGTAGGGTATGGTGTCCTGCCCCTTGCTTCCCAATGAAACACTTACCAGCATTATAGTAAAAGTGTGTTCCCTCCCTCCTGTCCACCTCTACTCCCCTCTTCCTGCTCACGGACAGCCTCCCGCTGACGACATGGCCTCCCGCTGACGACATGGCCCCGTCCGCTGACGACATGGCCCCGTCCCGTTGACGACATGGCCTCCCGCTGACGACATGGCCCCGTCCGCTGACGACATGGCCTCCCGCTGACGACATGGCCTCCCGCTGACGACATGGCCCCGTCCGCTGACGACATGGCCTCGCGCAGCTCAGCTGGGCTCTGGTCCCCCTTCTGCACTCCACTGTCTTTTCTTACCTCCAGCGACTTCTCTTTTACTTCCGCGAGGGAGGGCTGTGCCGAGCCGTCAGACCGCTGCAGCGTGCCCACCCCTCACCCTCTCGTCCACCCTCCCGAGCGAGCGCTCGCTTCCTCTCCGCGTCTCCCCGGCCTCTGAAAACCAAAATACTGATCATTAAATGGCAGCCCCTTCACAAGCAGCCATGAACATGGCTCCAGATGTTGAGAATTTCTGTTCCTCGTGTCCTACCCCACGACCAGCACTGTCTGTGAGTGACCCTGCCCTTCCCTCGCCCTCTCCATGCCAAGGCCCAGGCCGTTCTGGAATTTTCCTACATAGACAACTACTAGTGTTTCTACCTAGCTCTGAAACTCAGCGTAACAAGAGAGACAAAAAGAGGTAAAGCAGACCCAGACTTATGGCATTTGTGTGTGCTTTAATCAAACCAAGACAAGACTATCATCAGCTAAAGGTATCTTTTTCTTCAACTTATTCTCTCCATACTCTTTCACATGTTCACTGTCATTGCCCCCACTAACATGAATTCCAGACTGGGGGAGGAACACCAGCTTCATCCAGTTTTCCTTTATATCTAAATCCCCCAGCACAAAGCAGAGACTCAATTAAATACTTACAAGCTCTTTTTTTTTTTTTTTAGGTTTTCTGAAACAAGGTCTCGCTTCGTGGTTCAGGCTGGCCCTGAGCTCAGCCTCCAACTCACATCACAGCAATCCTCCTGCCTCTGCCTCCCGAGTGCTGGGATGACAGGCGTGAGCCACCATGCCTGGCACTGTGGTGTGTGGTACTGGTTGCTGCTGGGCGTGAGTCTCCATGCCCAGTATGGTATGTGGTTACCGGGGATCGAACCCGGTCCTTGCGCTTGCAAGACAGGCATCAGAACCACTGAGCTAACCCCCCGGCCCACTTACAAGCTCATTTTGACAAGTAATCAACCATCTTCCTGGCCTTACTTTGCAATACTTACTTCAGAAAATTAATGCTCCATGGGTTCCATTGTTTCTGATTCTCCTACAACACAGGCTAGCCAGTCTAATTATCCAGACTAAAGCTGAACCTAGAATATCACTTCATTTTAAACCCAAAAGGCAGAGTTCTTCGATCTGTTCTTTTATAGTAGTTGACATTTTCTACTTTATATTTATCCGAACATGTCTCATCTCTCAGATACTTATGTTAGCAAAGGGACTTTTTTTTTCTATTTTGTACCACTTTGTACATAAATATGCACAATCAATTTTTTCAATTGAGTAAATTTTGTTCCACATTCAAGAATGTGAGACAGATACTGAAAGAGGCAATGAGATTTCGATATCTTCTATCTAACATTGTTTAAATGCTTACCTTTTGGAGTCAGGTACTGATCTTTTATGTACTAAATATATTCATTCATTCATTCTTATGACAATCCTAAGAGTTAAAGTAATGCCCATTTGACAAATGATGAAAGAGTACTGAGTAGTTTGCCCAGAGTTAAGCAGTTGATAAGCAGCAGAATGGAATTCAAGCCCAGCATTAGCTTCTAAGAGACTCTGCATAGGAGTCTGCTATTGATATTATATCTGACTCTTACAACAATCTTATGGGTTTGACAGAAGTTATTCTGCCAAAGAAAAGGAAAATGGGGGCTAGAATATTAAGTAAGTTGTTGAAGATTCCAAAGTAAAAAACCAACAAAATCTTGGTGTAAAACATGCAGTTTTGCATCAGAGATTATAATATTAGCCATAACTTTCTACTAGTCCCCTTTATCATGCTCAGAATGTCTTTTACACCAAGATCAGGAACAAGAGAGAAGTTGGCTCTTGCTACTTCTATACAGCATTGTTTTCATTTGAGGGTGTGGATTTCACGGGAATGGCCTGCACAAGTCCAGCTCCTTGAGTCCAGCCAGTGGCCTGGAGCAAGTCCATTCTGAGGATTTGCACTGGAAAGGCCTAGAGGCCAATGGTGGAAGCTAGAAAACCTGTGCCAATAGGGCCAAGGGTCTGTGCCATCAGGCTGAGAGATCTGTACCAGAGCCAGAAGCAACTGTCAAGGTGAAAGTCAGAGCTCCCTGAAGAGAAGACCAGCCATTCCCAGGGACAGCAGAGCCCAGAGCTCCCCCAACAACAGAACAGCCAAATTCCCACCAGGAAAACCAGCCCCGCAAGTTTCTCCAAGAAAAACAATGGCAAATGATCTTCCCCTCCAGGTCTCTTTTTATGTCACTGGCAACAACCTTCAAGTGGGTCTTCCACACCCAGAACCACACTGACATGGTTCAGCAGGACACGCCAAGTTACCCGCTGCGATCCTCTACTTAATATGAGAATGCAAGAAGAGCCAAAATAATCTTATAAAAGCAGAACAAAGTAAAAGGATCCATATTTCCTACTTTCAAAACTGACCAGGTTACTGTAATCAAGCATCCCCACAGATCAACAGAATAGAATTGAGATTTCATAAATAAGTCTTTGAAATTGTAGGCAATTAATTTTTTTTTTTTTTTTTTGGAGACAGGATCTCGCTTTGTGGTTCAGGCTGGGCCTGAGCTCAGCCTCAAACTCACATCACAATCCTCCTGCCTCTGCCTCCCGAGTGCTGGGATTACAGGCGTGAGCCACCACGCCCGGCACTGTGGTATGTGGAACTAGTTGCTGTTGGGCTGAGTCTCCATGCCCAGTATTGTTATGTGGATACAGGGGATTGAACCCAGGTCCTTAAGTTTGCAAGACAGGCGCCGGAACCACTGAGCTATATCCCCAGCCCGTAAGTTTGAGTTTTGCTTGGTGCATCTAGACAGATTCTGTCTGGATACTTAAAAATAAATAAAGATGGTGGTGAATGCAGTTCAGTGTGAAGGCTTCGGGTTCAATTCCCAATACAAAAAATAAAATAAAATAAAAATAAATAAATAGATGAATTTTTGTAAAGACAACACACAAAAGGTTAAAAATATTTTCAAACCATAAAACAAATGAAGAACTTACATCCAGAATACACAAAGGGTTTTTATATATCATAAAAGATATCATAAAAAGACCAGACAGAGAACAAAGAGCAAATGGTTAAGGATCTTAAGACAAAGAGAATATACAAACAGCCAAAAGAGGCATGCTGAAGGAGAAGTGAAAATCAGAACCACAACAACATAACACCACAAGCTAGCTATTTTTAACTAAAAGTAAGAGGATAGGCAACAGCAAGTGTTGGTGAGGGTGCTGGAGAAGTGGAATCCTCTCATATTCGGGGTAGTAAACTGGTATAGCCACCCAGGAAAACGGCTGGGTGGTTCTCGGAATAGTAAATGTTGATCATCGTACGGTCCGCCAAATCCACTCCTAGGCTTATACCTAACAGAGCTGAAGACACAGGTCAGAAAAGCTTGTACACAGATATTCATAGCAGGATTATCCAAAACAGCCCCAAATTGAAAACTAACCAAACGCCCGTCAACTGCTAACTGTGCAAGGAAAATGTAAAAAATTCACTCAATGAAGTGTTGTTCAGCCGTGAAAAGGAACAAAGGGGTGATCCCTGTAACATGTAGAAAATCTGACAGCACTATGTCAAGTGCATGAAGACAGTCAAAGGGCATACAGATTGTATGACTGGATTGTACTAGATATCTAGAACACACAAACCTATCGAAACAAAGTAACTTAGTGTTTATTAGGGCTGGAGAATAAGAATGTAAAATAACTGCTGTAGGCATGAAGGTTCTTCGGAGAGAGGTAAGATGTCCTAAAATTGCTTTATGGTGAGAGTATCTAAAGCTCTGTGACTAAACTAAATAACACTTTATACTTCAAAAGGGTCAAGTGTGGGCTGAGGGCTTAGCTCAGTGGTTCCAGCGCCTGCCTAGTGCCAGGGCCCAGGTTCAGTCCCGGTAACCACAGACAACGCTGGGTATGGAGACCCACACCCAGTAGCAATCAGTACCACATACCACAGTGCCGGGCGTGGTGGCTCATGCCTGTAATCTCATCACTTGGGAGGCAGAGGCAGGAGGATTGCTATGAGTTCAAGGCTAAACTCAGGGCCAGCCTGAACTACAAAACGGAAAACCTGTCTTAAAAAAAAAAAAAAAAGGTCAACTGCGTGATATGTAAGTTATAGCTCAATAAAAGTAGTGTTTTTAAAAGTGTCTCCATATAAAAATGATTTTTTAAAGGGTAAAGAGAACTAAACTATAAGAATGATAAATAAAGTGCATCATTAGCTACTGGTCTAAAGAAAGCTTATATTATTGCAAAAATATATAAAGTAGAAAGTAATTGGAACTCTCACGTTTGTAAGGTACTGAACAAAAATCCGTATATGGACATATTTGCCCATCTGCATTTCTAGGACTATGAGAAAAGACTGAGTAAAACGCAGAATAAAACTTTGGTCTCCAGACGCAGAGAAGGAAGGTTATCAGCTTTCTCTTTATACATTGTTTCATTGTTCTGCTTTACACAGCTAAGTACTGCTTTGCTTATTAAAATGATCAGGAAGAAGGTAGCATTTTAAGGAAAGCTACCTACATCGCCACAAGCAAGGCCAGTCCTGCCAGCCCGCACCCCCATGTGGGAGGGAAGAAAGGACGGAGGGGAGGCTGCTGACTCAAGTCCTCACGCTGCAGAGAACAAAGACCTCAAAGTCTTGACCGTTGTTTAGCCTTGAACATGTTGAGGGTACTGCATTAGCATTTAAAAAGGACACTCTATTCCCCACAGTGGAATTTCTCAATTTAAGTTTTATCTTTGTTAGCTTAAAGGAAAATCTACCTCAGCCTCCAGCTGGCCCTGGACTTTTTTGGCTTTTTCCAGTCTGAACACACCTGGCAAGCAAAATACCTGGCTGGAGCAAAGAGAGGATCATAAAACGCAAAGTTTTAAGTCAATTTAGACATCAATAATTTAATCAAGGTAATTAACTTTCAACACACAAAAAAGCACAGCACAAAATAAAGTCAAGTATCGTTCATTTTATGTTCTTGTTACCTAGGGCGCCACAAGCCACGCAGACCGTTGTTGACACTCATTTTCATCAATACACATTTATCAATTTTTTATGGGAAATCTTCCAGCCTGTTTAACCGCAGTATCTACATCTGTCTCTGTATTAGATGCCAGTGTTCACTGCACACTCGCCTTTTCTGTATGACGAATGTAAGCATAAATGTATCTTTTACCCAAAACAGCAAATGTGTTGTTACTAATATCATCAAAACAATCCTCCCACAAGAAAGGGGGCTACCGTGTAGAATAGTAATTTATGATATTTCCTTGGGTCAGAAGTGTAAGATTCTTGATATTTCACTTCCTGTATAATTACTGCCCTCCATGTATACTTTAATTATATTAGTGATACAACATATCCTAAACATGATATCTGTGAGTAAAGAACTGTGGTGCAGAATGCAAATGAAATAAATGATGGTGAAGGTGGCATAGAGATGCAATTATTAAAAACTGGTTAAACAAGGCTCCTTCTAGCATTTCCCATTGGCTAAAGAAGCAATCAAAGGCTGGTGCTGACAGACAAGATTCTGCGATTAAAATAAAACATGCTCCAATGAGAGGCATTGGAATAGTGATTGTTGTAAATCTCCTTGGATTAGTCTGTGCTTACAAATTCAAAATCCGTGACTGACTCTTTTCACAGTCTCTCCTCTTTGCTGAGTCACAAGTCTTCCCAGGACATGGACTGGAGCTGAGTGGCTGCCTAGGTGTGGTAGGACCTTTATTCAACTGTAGTTTGCATTGTTAGGCCAGTTTTTATGTCCAGGTTTTGTTTGACTTCGTGTTTATTTTTTGTTGTGTTTTCTTTCACTGATATTACATTTCAGGGGCTGTGGTTTATTTCATCTGTGCAGTTTTTGCCCTGGGGAAACCAACAGAGTAAAGATTATGTACAGAAACAATGGGAGACTTCCTTGATCCAAATCTGTTCTTTACGTAAATGCTTATTATTACTGTCATGTCCTAAATCCACCTGCTCAAATAAAGAAAACATTTAACACAATTAGTAGCTTGCAGTATGTTTACAGGAAGTGACATTTTGTTTTATTATTTTACACATCTATTATAAAAGGCCACGGCCTATGCACAAAGTTGCAGAAAAGCAAATAAAGATTTTCAACCCAACACCAGCAGGAGTAATAAGAAGGCCGACTGCTGGCTGGTCCTCTCTGTGAGGAATGCTGCACTGACGGCCTGCTGGCTCTGCGTGCCCACCCTGCTGCCAGGGCGTTGGGTGTGGCATTGCACAGTGGGACCCCCGCTAGTGCCAAAGGGGGAGTAAGGCTGCAGCTGCCCTCAGAGTGGACGAGTAAGATTTACTTTGGGGGGAATTTCTTAAAAAAAGATCTTTCCAGGGCCGGGGAGTTAGCCCAGTGGTTCCGGCGCCTGTCTTGCAAGCGCAAGGGCCCGGGTTCGATTCCCCGGTAACCACATACCTATACTGGGTGTGGAGACTCATGCTCAGCAGCAACCAGTACCACATACCACAGTGCTGGGCGTGGTGGCTCACGCCTGTCATCCCTGCACTCGGGAGGCAGAGGCAGGAGGATTGTGATGTGAGTTGGAGGCTGAGCTGAGGGCCAGCCTGAACCACAAAGCGAGACCCTGTCTCAAAAAAAAAAAAAAAAAGATCTTTCCAAATCCGTATCATCTGTGGTCAAATGCAGAGCATGTCCTTCCGGGAGCTTTGTTAAATTAAATCCTATATCCAAACTATAAAGTTAGAGAGGTCTTAGTAACCCTTCCTTACAGATCACCACAGAGCCCACGGAAGTGAAATGCTGGCTACTAAGCCTCAAAACTCCAGGTCCTTCTGACAAGAGAAAAAAACATCTCTGTGGTGAAGAAAGTATTTTTTGGCATTGCTTATCTTTAACAGTTTTACAAATATATCTAAAGAAAAAAATTAACCTATATGTAAATCACAATTAACTGTATTTCAGGATAGAATAGATTTGCTACAGGGTAAAATACAAGAAATTTCCCAATAAATTCTATAACAGCTTTACAGCATACATATTTTAATAGTAAATGTATAAAATGTATTAAAAGACATAAATAGTTGAATAATTTTTATGGGTAAGGAAGTTCATTTTAAAAAAACGTTCCAGCCAAGCATGGCTGCACGTGCCTGTAACCTCAGCACTGCGGACACTGAGGCAGGAGGACTGGGCTACAGAATAAGTG
>PVIR01041983.1:0-12469 GCA_004026965.1 Petromus typicus | reverse complement strand
GGGCTGGACAGCAACTTAGTGACACGGGGTTCACCTGGTACACACAAGATCCTGGGTTCAGTCTCACCACCACCACCACCACCACAAATCATATTATTGTTTGGAGAATAAAATATTAAAAGTCCTATGAACTGTACCAACTACCATATCAAAGGAAATTATTACTGTCACCCAGCACTTGGGAGGCAGGAGAACTGACAACAAGACTGCTGAGTCAGTTCAAGGCCTGCCTAGACTACACAGTGAGTGCGAGGTGAGCCTGAGATACACAGAGAGGCCATGTTAAAAAAAAAAAAAAGGTTTTAGGGCTGGGGAGTTAGCTCAGTGGTTCTGGCGCCTGTCTTGCAAGCCCAAGGACCCGGGTTCAATCCCCGGTAACCAGATACCATACTGGGCGTGGAGGCTCATGCCCATAATCCCAGCACTCGGGAGGCAGAGGCAGGAGAATTGCTGTGATGTGAGTTGGAGGCTGAGCTCAGGGCCAGCCTGAACTACAAAGCGAGACCCTGTCTCAAAAAACCTAAAAAAAAAAAAGGGATTTTAAATTTAAAAGTAATTATGAAAGATATACAAAAAAGAAAGATACAATATAAACACATTAAAATCTCTAAAGCCATGTAAAACCCGAAGGCATTAAAATTTATTAAATGATGCAATAACAACAGAATTCTTTATTTACAATAGCATTATTTAACATCAAATAAGCAAATAGCATCAGCAAAGCAATATTAACTTGCATAAATGTATTTAAAATTTCTCTGAATATATCTACCTTTGCATAAACTGCTCACACTAGAAATACAAACATCAATGCAGATGAACAAAGTGATGGTGAGTCAACTCTGTTTTGAAAATAAATCACAACCTGAAACACTGTAAGCTTTCTCCTGAAGAACCATAGTTAATATATTGCTTAATTTTACCCTTGTATAATCTTTTCATATACACACATCTCAGATGCAACTTTATGAGGAACTGTACAAATAAACCCACAAATGACAAAGAAAAAAATGACAGTTAAATGTTTGAAGAAATGTATCATCATCACTCTTCAATAACATAAAGGTAAATGATGATGCACTTATTCAAAAATTGTACACAATTCACTATACAAATATAATACATAGGACAGCTATGTAGGAATATACAAGACTTAAAAACAGATCTAAGGCATTATGCTAGATTTTAGCATTTTGAGGTTCTTGCACATAGCTTTTACCTGTAGTAAGAAACTTAAAAGACTTTGTTTTAGTCTATAAAGAAACACCAGGGAGAAAATTCTAATTAAAATCGAAGCCACTACAGTAATTTTCTTTTGTGCAGAGAATGCTTTGCTCTTAGGCAGCACACTACCATACAAACACTAGAAAATTTTAAATTCACACCAACAATTAATGGCTTAAGTTGCATTTCAAAATTGATTGTGTATCTTTGGGTTCTGCCAGTGGATCTGTGCCACCCGGTTCATGTGTTAAGCCCATATGAACTCCATTTTTAAACAGATTAAAAATTGCATGATATAAATTGCAAAAACATTGCTTTCAATTATTACAGGCCGTAAGAGATACACGTCGGGAGAGGGCCTTTTAGTCTTTGAGTCAAATGAATTCATTGTAGTAAAACAGCTCACTTCACTTTTAAACTTACCACATTACATGAACACTTAATGGGTCTTATAACCAAGTAAATGTATGTATACTTTTCACATTATGTTTTTCACATTTAGTGATATAAGTAAAACACTGATTATTTGTTCTATCAACAAAAACCAAGTACTCGGTCCAACAAATTTATTGTGTACAGCATGAGAAATACTGATAATGAAGGGCGCTGATTTGGCTTTTGCTTTGATAGTGATCAATATGATCAGAAGATTCCTTCACTTATTTTCTTCTCCTAATTAGATATAAGACAAAATCTACTATCTGATCTGAACCCTAGAGAATTTATAATCTCTTTTCTTCAAGACAGTGATGATCACGAATTAGTCTAAACTTCACCTTACAGTCCTGCAGATCTGTCTGGGATGTTAAAATACAATGGGCAGATGGGTAAACAATGAAAGAACATGGGTACCCTTTGAACAGTGTAATAGTGAAAAAGACTTAAATCCTGTTAAAACCCCCATTTCTCTTTTGTGCTGTGTGAAGTTAGTCACTCCAACTCAGGGATTTCTAAAAGTGAACTGAAACCTGGTCCTGCTCCACTATGTAGCACATGAAGCTCCTGGCTTGGATAAGGCCATGGAGCTCCTGGCCACCTCTCTCACCTTCATCAACACTGCACCACCCGCTGGGCTGGCTGGGAACAGCAGGGCCTCTTGCGGGACTTACCAAAGTGGTGGCCATGAGAAGTGCTGTTCCTTGGCCATTTCCCTGGATTGAGATCTCTCTCAAAGTGGAAACAAGTATCAAAATGCCAACTTCCAGATAGTTTCTTTACTATGGAGCAACACTTTCAGACTGTCTACTTACCATGGTCTTTGGGCTATATCCCTTCCTGTATTTCCACTGGGTACATACAGGGAGAGATACGGAAATATAAACGGGGGAGTCTGTAATTTTTCACCCTGCCACAAATAAGCAATCAAATTTTGAGGAAAAACTTCTCTGTTCCTAAAAAGCCTGGCTAATGAGAGATATTATAAAACGCTTTGCTTTTTAGACATCAAAAAGATATTCTGAAATTTAGGTAAGAAAGTATGTGTACTGGGGATGGGGAGAAATAGATCAAAAAAGGTAATCAGTCTCTTGGTATTGCAGTTGTTGGAAACTGATACCAATTAATAAAGGATTATTTCCCTACCAGAGTGGGCAAGAAAAACAACCATAAAAGTGGCTTGCTTAGTAACGTGTAGTCTTCCTAAGGTTCATTAAGAAAGAATATAAACATATAAAAATCAAGAACCGGTTCCTACAGTGGCGGCATATCATATAGATTAGATAAATGATTTATGAGCAGAATCACGAGGTTTAGAAAATAAAAATCTGAAGTCTACAAATTAGGTCTAATCAAGGCATTGATATCCTTTACAAAACACCTTTAGGAGACACTGCTATGAAGATATCTAATTTAATACTGAAGTACCTCATTTTTGAGTCAATTCCACAATATATACCTCACAAAAATTATACAAATAAAACACTTAAGTTCTCAACTTAAATTATTGCTTGTTTACATATAAATTGGCTTTTATGTACCTTACAAAACTCGGCTTAGTTAGCACTGCTAAAAAACAAAATAAAAAACGCATGGCGGAGGTTAAATCTGTTGTGATATCTGCGGTCAATTTCAGTATGCTAGGATTTGTCTGCCATTTTGGAGGCCAGCGCTGCTGGGGAACAGAAGGGACAAGCTTCGAGGCAGTGGCCTAAGCCTGACTGGTATCCAGTCTTAACTCTGCTCCTCTCCTTGCCAGTAAATGTATTTCTCTGAAACCCAATATTTAGCAGTTGGTAATTGGCTGGCAAAAAACTGCAGGAAATTGTGGGGAGGGGGCGCAGAGGGGAAGGAAGTCGAAGTCAGAGGGGAAGGAGAGATGCTAATTTCAAGCTGGGTCTGACCAATCTAAAGGGAACTTAATTTAGAAATGAAAAATACTTCTTGATTCTCAATTTAGGTGAACTAATTTAATTTTAACAAAAGGAAAAAACTGAAACAAAACCTGATCAACATTGTCCTTTTTGCCTGTTCAGGAACCGGAAACTCTTTCCAACAAGGTCTTGAGAGTATTCTGCAAAGATACAGCTGTGGCTTCCATCTTCACTTATAGGGTGTGTCTGTGCAGAGTGCTGTCCACGGGGTCTGCCCTGCTGCCATCCCAAGTGTAGGTTTTAGCTTAAAACAACTTTAGTTTGATTTTTTAAAAATTCTTTTCTTTCCCTCAGATGAAATCTTAATCTTTTGCATTTGACTGATTAGCCAGGGAACACAAAGCAAGAAACCAGTGTCTGGAACCAACAGGAACAGAACAAGAACATGGTTCTCCTTAAATACATACATTTAAATACATTCAATCTGACATGGGTATGAGATTTGCCCGTCAACACTGACTTTGCAGGAGAGATCTAAGTCGCACTAAGGTGAATGCAGTGAACAGACTGAGCAACTGTCTGGAGCAAGCTTTGGACCAGCAAGAGGAGAGGTGCTCCTGCGGTGGCCAAGCATCCTGGGGCGGGGCCCAGCCCGTCTGCTCACTGGCTCCGGGAGAACTGCAGGCAGATCAGGGTCGACAGGGATGCAGCTCTCCACAGTGGTGGGTGCTGCGAGCGAGTGCGCTGGTCAGCTCCCCGCAGGTCAGCAGTACTTCTGCAGAGAGAAGGAGGGGCGTCAGGAGTGCCTGCGCTGCCGGTAAAACCCATCACGCGCAGAGCCCGCGGCAGGAGCAGTGCCGATCTCAGAGCCTGTGTGGGGAGGAGGGTGAGCGCATGGTTCTGCTGTGAGCCGGGTGTGGTCTCCTCACTAAGCAGGATTTCCAAGTGACAGGGATGTCCCTCTGGGGGACACAGCGGGCAAAGTGTTGTCAGCCTCTCGTGAGTGGCTGCTGCTCTCTTACCAATGACATCCTAGCTCGATTTCCTATCTGCTAGAAAATGTCCCTTTTACTGGGCATGACAGCGCACATTGGACCCTAGGAAGCTGAGGCAGAAGGACTGATTGCTTTGAGTCCAAGGCTGGCTACACAGGGAGTTCAAGGCCAGCCTGAACCACAAAGTGAGACCCTGTCTCAAAACCAAACACACAAAAAACTCAAACCCCAACCTAACAAGCCCCCAATTCCCCTTTTCTTTTCTGTTTTTTAGTACCAAGGATTAAACTCACTTGTGCTTTCAAGGCAGACACCGTGCCACTGAGATAAATCCCTGGCCTCTTTGCTTTCCTTTTTTGAGACAGGGTCTGGTTACATTGTTCAGGCTTGTGTCAAACTCAAATGAGCCTTAAGCCTCAGCCTCCCAAATAGCTAGAAATGTGTATGCCACTGTGCTCTGCTTCCAATGTCCCTCTTGATTCTCCTCTGTGAAATATGGCCAAGGCTTTTTTTTTTGCATGATTCCATCCTTTATGGGGAGTTGGTACATTACACAGAACATCATCTTTTTTTATTTTTACATCCCCTTCCTCCACCTCTTAGTTTCCTTTCCTTTTTGCAAAAGGTGTATCTCTTCTTTTCTTATTATCTGTTTATTTCGCTTATTTCTGTTTTGCATTTCTCATATAAAAAATACCAACCGCATGATATTTAAGCTTGTGTATCGGACTTATTTCACTTAACAGTATGGTCTCAAGGTATATCTATTTTCTTACAAATGATGGCAAAGTTAACTTCATGGTGCACATATATCACATTTTCTTTATTCATTCATTTGCTGATGGACAGACAGGCTGTTCCAAGACTGAGCTACTGTGAGCTGTGGGGCTAGAAACACAGGTGTGTGTGTGTCATTATCATGTAATATGGAGTCTAACTCTGGGGAAGATTCCTTGAAGGGGAATAGCTGGGTCAAAGGGAATTTCTAGTTTTAGTTTTTGAGGAATGTCCACACTGATTTCCATAGTGGTTGTACCAGCTTAGACTCTGCTACCACGTAGAGGGGTCATTTTTTCCTGCAGCCTTGCCATCACTTTTTATTACTGAATTTCTTGGTGGTGGTCACTTTTTCCGGAGTAAGAAAGAACCTCAGTGCTGTTTTTGGCGGCCCTTCTCTGAAGGCCAGACACCACCATGGCCTTGGGGAGGGTGCTCTCTGCTTCAGCAGACTACGCCTGTCTGGCTCTTGGCCCTCAGAGGGCGCTTGCCAGTTTTGGCTGCTACACACTGGCCAGCAGGGTGACGGGACACTAAGGCTGTGGCGAGCTGCGGCTGAGTGCTTCCCTGCTTGGTGTGAACACAGCAGCGGTGTTCATGGCTACCGACTACCTCCACCCCTATACATTTTCATTCATCTGGTGAATACAGTGTCTACTATGCATCAGGCCCGGCTTATCACAGGATATTCCTGGGCACACAGTGGGCTGTAGATCTGTGGGGAGCAGCAGTGTGGCTGTGGGAAAGGGGCAGATGGGCTTCAGTGGCTCAGCTCCAGCACCCCGAGGTGGGCAGAGTAAAAGCTGGGGGGTACCAGGCAGCCTGGCCTCCCAAAGGTATTTTTCCTCAGATATGGGCTCCAAGATTAAGCCTTTTGGCATTTTTGGTTTATGCTAGGCTGGCCTCTATGAGAGTTTAGTTACCATTAATGTCACTGGGCCTTTGAGAGGTGCTCCCCAGGTTTGAGACTGCTACTTCTATCATGGCCATCACTGAGTTCTGTGGCCACTCACTTCCTGTACAGGCTCCACAGAGGGCAGACAATTGCAATCAATAGTGCACCGCCAGTCTACACCCAGGCTCAATATAGGATCTCTCCTCATTTCTGTCTGACCTTCTTTGTCAATATTTACATAGGTTTAGGCCATATTAAGTGAATTTTTTTACCTCTGAGAATCATACCATCTGGATACACAGAGGTGACAATTTCCAGGATTACCACCCACAGCCAGCATCTCTAATGTCTAGGGCTTGTGGTTCTTAACATCAAGAGCAGCCACGTGGAGAAAATTAATACATTGTTTTGAAAACATGGATTAAACTTATGCTACTTCTAAACTTGGATGCTTACTTATTGGGTATTGAGGAATGGACTTCACACTGAGAAATACACTCATAGCCCTTTTAAAATTTTGAGACGAGATCTTATTAAATTGCTAAGTTGCCTAGGCTAGGACTGAATTTGTGACAGCCTCCCAGGGTGCTGGCATGTGATTACAGGCATGTGCCACCACTCCTGGCTTTGAGGCTAAGGCTGACAGGACCATCCAAGATCTGCATTTGTGAGAAAGTCAGTGTTGACCCTGTGTTGTTTCCACTGGGACAGTGTTTTTAAGAAAGAATTACTTAGGCCCAAGGGTCCCATCCCTTCCCTTAAGTGGGCCGTGCATGCCCTGTGTGTATACCAAGCTGCTCATGCAGCCTATGTGTAACACAGCTGCAGCCGGGCTCACATTTCAGATGGGCACTAAGGTACCCATTAGCCCCAAACTGCAAGATTTGGGCAACTACAGGAATCCTCTCCTAAGAACGCAAGTTAAAGGTCTGATGGGCAAATAATACATAAGATTTTTGCCTAAACACAAACAGATAAAAACTTAGGCCTAAGGAAGAGAGTAAATATTAATTCTTCTTATCAGCCTAAAAATCTAACGTCATAATTCAGAAAAAACAACAATAAATCAAAGTTTGCTCTAGTATGATTAATTCTTTGCTACTTTAGTTTCTGCCCTGGTCTAGTATTATTTCAGTATAAATTTAGGGGTTTTAGTTCATTTACCACAAGCAGATCAATTAAAACAAGCTTAAAGAATCAGTCAAACAAAAGGACTGCACGCCAAATGAAATTAGGAGATACTCTGCAGCTATCTTCAATCTCCTGGTTGATAATAAATCTGTGCCATTTTTTGCTGGCAGAACCCTTGCCCTCATTTCAGTACCACAGTCATGTGCTCCCTGCCCATGTTTCTTACCCGTGATGCATCTCCCTCCTGCTTGATCATATCCATTCCAGGCAGCTGGTTTGGGAAAAGGCTGCCTCCCCTCAGAGCAGGATCATTTACCTGAGGGCAACAAGACATGAGGGTGGGACATCCGAAGTACTGGGAAATACCAACCATCACCCCTGCGCTCTACTGTTAGGAGCATGTGACAACCAAAAGAGACAACATAAAAATGACACCATCAGGCCCGGGATTTAGCTCAGTGATTCCAGCGCCTGCCTTGTAAGTGCAAGGGCTTGAGTTTGATTCCTGTAACCATGTACAATAATGCCAGGCATGGAGACTCATGCCCAGCATCAATCAGTACCACATACCACAGTGCTGGGCATGGTGGCTCATGCCTGTAATCCCAGTACTTGGGAGGCAGAGGCAAGAGGATTGCTATGAATTCAAGGCTGAGCTCAGGGCCAATCTGAACTACAAAGTTAGACCCTGTCTCAAAAAAAAAAAAAGGCATGCATCCATTTCTTCCTGGGTGGCTGCATGAGGACTGGCCACATCAGAGTACCCCAGCAAGCCTCACCTGGCCCGTGTTCCTGAGAAAGCAAACCAGGAGCCACCAGTGGCCAATCCCTGAAGAAGTCAGTATAAGTCTAGGCTTTCCTCACTGAAAATTGTTTATGTCTGTCTGGTTTACTCAATGAGTGTGCAGCCGGCACCAGCTTAGCAGCAGACACACATGCCCCTGTGAGCATACAGCCTTCTTACACGGGAGGGACAGGCCTTCATGTTCCTTCATGTGCTTACTCAAATGTGTCAGTCATCACTCACAGATAAAACACTGAGGCTTTGGAACAGTCAGTAAATTTTCACCAAGATTGTGGTTTATTACCATTGGAATTAAACAGACCCCAGCTGGCATGGTGGTACATGCCTATAACCCCAGCACTTGGGAGCCTGGGGCAGGAGGATTAATGTGCATTCAAAGCCAGCTTCTGCCACATTTTAAAATTTCAAATGAACTACAGAGGGCGAGAGTAGAATGATTGGGATTTTGGGACCTCAAAAAGTAAGATATTACACATCATGAGAACCCTATTTAAAAAAAAGAAATAAAAAGACATTCTGTAAAAGAAATGTGCAAATCACTAACCTACAGCTTTACTTCTGGATCAACCAGAGTTTTGAATTTCAGGCCGTTTACTAATTGCAAGGTTTTAAGTCTCTTTGCCACCTGGTGAAGCTGGTGTATAAATGAGGACAGTAGAATCATTTCTTTCTTTCTTTCTTTTTTTTTTTTTTAATTTTTTTGAGACAGGGTCTTCTTTTGTAGCTCAGGCTGGCTTTGAACTCACAGAAATCCTCTTGCCTCTGACTCTTGAGTGCTGGCATTACAGGCAGGAGCCACCCGGCCATGCCACTTCCTTTTTTTTTTTTTTTTAGGTTTTTGGAGACAGGGTCTCGCTTTGTGGTTTAGGCTGGCCCTCACCTCAGCCTCAAACTCACATCACAATCCTCCTGCCTCTGCCTCCCGAGTGCTGGGATAACAGGCGTGAGCCACCACGCCCGGCACTGTGGTATGTGGTACTGGTTGCTGCTGGGCGTGAGTCTCCATGCCCAGTATGGTATGTGGTTACCGGGGAATCGAACCCGGCCCTTGCAAGACAGGCGCCGGAACCACTGAGCTAACTCCCCGGCCCCCTATTTTTTTTTTTTTTTTTTTTTGAGACAAGAGTCTGGCTTTGTAGTTCCGGCAGCCCTGAGCTCACTGTAGCCCAGGGGAGCCTCTCAGCTCCCTGCAGTTCTCCTGCCTCTGCCTCCCGAGTGCTGGGATGACAGTGCTCACCCTCCACCATGCCCGGCACTGTGCTATGTGGTACTGATTGCTGTTGAGAGTGACCATACCAGGCATTTTGTTGTATGTGGTTACTGGGGATTGAGCTAGGGACCTTGTGCCTGCAAGACACCAAACCACTGAGCTAAATCCCTGGCCCACCACTTCCTATTTTAAAAACACCGACCAAAAGAAAATCATGGCACCATAGTCCAATAATTAAAGAAACAGTAGATTATGTGTGTTAATCATCCTGCATAAAGTATCTTTGGTCCTTACTTTGCATTACTTTTTTTTTTTGAGGCAGGGTCTTGCTTTGTAGTTCAGGCTGGCCCCAAACTCACTATGTAGCCCAGGCAAGCCTCGAACTCACAACAATCCTCCTGCCTCTGCCTCCTAAGTGCTAGGACTACAGGCATGAGCCACCACGTCCAGTATTATGGTACGTGGTACCAGGGACCACACTCAGGATTTGTATTTGCCAGGCAGATGCCAGAACCACTGAGCCACTGAGCGGCCCCACTTTTCATTTCTTTTTGAGACAGGATCTCACTATGTAACTCAGGCTGGCCTTGAACTCACTGCTCCCTCTGCCTCAGCTTCTCCAATGCTGGGACTGCAGATGTGGGCCATCATGCTGAGCTCCATCTGGTTTTACATTTAGAAAAGAGCCAGTTCTTAAACCATAACCCCCCCCAAAAAGCTATATAAAATGCATTTATATGCAAACTCACTATCTCATATTTAGATTTGAGAGATTGCAGAATCCCTCAAACAAAAATGTTACTTGATGTGAAAGTTAATTATTTTTAGCTCCTTCACCAGTTAGGAGTCCTTTCACATCTACTTCATCATTAACAAGTTTGTCAATCTCACTAACAGGTGAAAATAAGGTAACACAAAAAACCACTGTTCAAAAGACTGTGGGAGCTGGGGATGGATGGGACGCAGAGGTCCATGGAAAGATGCAGTTAGTGCAAAAGGGACGAGAAGACGATGCCAGCCGCTCGCACTCCGGCTCACCTGCTCGGGACCCATGGAGGACAGCCCCGACGTAGGCACGGAGGTCACTGAGGTCATGCTGATCTGCCCAGCCATCTGGTTCATGGTGTTCATGCCACCCGTGTTGGTCGCCATGGATACATTGATGTTCATGTTGTTATTGTACATGCTGGTGTTCGCTTGCTGTCCAAAGTGTGGTGGGGACTGTTGTGAAAACATGCTGGAACACAGGAAAGAGGAATCAGCATGCAGGGCCTGGCAGCAAACACTGGCAGGCGGCTCCGAGTCCTTGGTTCCCAGGCATTGACTTCTGAGTAAATCTACACTGCATGAACACCCAGGCAGCACAGCTGGAAGGTGTTGGGGTCGGCGCAGCTTCAAAAAGGGGACGTGCTCCACATGGCTGCGGGGCGGGGGATGGGAACGGACCCCAAGTGTTTCCCTTCTCTAAGTTATTGTGTTATTGAAGTCTTTCCCAAACTTTCCTAGCAGCATCAGAGGTATTTTTGGTTTGCTTCTATTGTAGGGGTGGATAAAGGACTGCTTTGGTATCACTGTCTTCCACAGCAGTTCCTATGACAAATTAGTACTTAAAGGTGTTCCTGTTACTCCAGAAGAAGAGGTATACTGCTTAGTTTTTGTAAATTTCTAGTGATTCTGTCCCAGAAAAAATAAGCTGGCTTACTCAGTGATTCACTTGTTATTGGATGCTTATGCAAATAAATTCTAAAAATGCACAGAACAAACAGGTAGTCATCAGAGTTTACAGGACAAAGACACAGAGCCATGGTGTTACCTGCTTCCACCCATGTTCCCCTGTGCCCATCCGTTCATGTCTGAGGGGGCCTGATAGGCTGGGTTGGCCTGAGACTGCTGCATCATGGGGCTCTGAGTATGTGCCATCCGAGGTGACATTAGAGGACTCTGAGGAGTCGCAGCCCCAGTAAAGCCTGGATCAGGCTGTTGACTTATTCCTTAAGAAATAAAACAGAAACCCAGATATATTATTAGTTTTATCATAGGCATACTAAAAAATAGAACATTCTAAATTAAGTATAGACAGAAAATTAGTTCCAAATACATGACCCATATGCTGATTAATTATAAACACTTTATAGATTCCAAACTATGATAAAATGAAAAAAGCTGGACATGGTGGTGTCAGCCTATAATCTCAGCATTTTGGGAGACTGAGGCAGGATTATTACAAGTTCGAGCCTAATCGGTGTAACTTAGCAAGAACCTATCTGAAGTTGCCAGACTTGGTGACAGATGCTGCCATTCCGGTATTTGAGAGGCTGAGGCAAGGGGACTGTCTCACGACCGAGGCCCGCCTGGGCTACAGAGCAAGTTCAAGGGCAGCCTGCACGACATAGTGAAGCCCTGTCCCCCACAAACCCTAAAAAATCCACACAAGAAAAGAACGAAAGAAAGACAGAAAGAAAGGAAGGAAGAAAGAAAACTTTTACTATACTTGTCTAAATTATCAAAAAAGAAATAAAGGAAAAGAGTTAGAAAAGGAAGAAGGTAACTTCTTATACTATTTTTGGGATAGAACTGTATACATTTTTACCTAAGACTTGTCAAACATGCATATTTAACCAATACTTAAATTAGCTACAAAAGAAAGTTCAAGATCATGTAGGAAACTACACAATGTTTTTGTTTCCTGAGAGAAATTCAGTCAGTATAAAGACTAAATAGTTGTTTATAGCTAACTCAGATGAGGGTAGGGAAAATTAATAAAAGCACTCACATTTATCAATATTTTAAACTACTATATGAAATAGGACATGCGCACAAATATTAAAGTTTATGACATTTTACATTTAGTACCTTGTCTCTTAAGGGTGACATTAAACAACAAATCAGTATGAAGAAAACTAAAAGGTCTCTCACTGTGGATTCTACACAGTATTTCTCAAGAAGTATTCATGAAAGATTTCATATATTCTTTAAAATCTTTATTTTTCTAAAGTTACAGAATGTCTAATAATTAAATTTGTATCTTTCAATATTTCCTATTGATTTGATTCAAGACTTAGAGGTATTCAAACTTAACTAAGTAGGCACCTGCGTTCACAGACGTTGGCAAGAACAGTTATT
>PVIR01041982.1:0-12468 GCA_004026965.1 Petromus typicus | reverse complement strand
TCCAGCCAGAGCGACACTTGGAGGGAGCAGGGCGGAGACAGACAGAGGGACGGACGGACGGACACTCAGACACACAGACGGACGGACGGACGGACACACGGACAGACAGACGGACAGACACACAGACAGAGGGACGGACAGACGGAGAGATGGACGGACAGACAGACACGCAAAGGGACAGACAGACACAGGCAGACAGACACAGTTGGACAGACACAGACAGACGGACAGACACAGACACAGACAGACACAGAGACAGAGACACGGACAGACGGAGGGAGGGAAGGACACACGGACAGAGACAGACACAGACACATACATACATACAGACAGACAGGCAGACGGACAGACAGAGACACAGAGAGACCCAGAGACACACAGACGCACAGACAGACACACACAGAGACAGACGGACGGACGGACGGACGGACGGCGCTGTGCGCAGAGTCCCGGCCCGCCGTCCCCTCCCGGACCCGCCCGCCGTCCCGGCCCGCGCGGTCCCGGCACTCACGGACCGGACCGGGGCCCGCGGTGACCCCGCCGCGCGTCCTCCGGCCGGGCCAAAGCGCTGCCCCATGACGGCGCTTGACGTCAAAGCGCTGCCCCATGTCGACCCTTGTATTTGCATATATGCAAATAGACGCGTGACGTCATCGGCACGGTAGAACGCACGAGCTGCATTCCGTCATGTCTGGCGCGTCTGATTGATGCAGCCACCGCCGAGGTGCTCTGTGAGCGCAGCCTTCGGCCTGTTTCAATAATTTATGTCACGACCGAGGTGTCTGTGTCTTGTTCTGTCCGTCCGTCCGTCCGTCCGTCTGTCCGTCCGTCCGTCCGTCCGTCCGTCTGTCTTCGCGTGTATCCACCCTGTGCATCTGTTTATTCGTCTCTGAGTCGGTCACCTACCGCACGCTTCTATGTACCATCCGTCCGTCCGTCTGGCTCTGTCTATTGATCACCTATCGATCGGTCGTCCACCTAGGCATCCGTCCACCTAGCCATCTGTCTGTCTGTCTGTCTGTCATAACCGTCCACCTCCCGTATCCTGTATTCTGTATTTATGCATCTGGACTCTATTTATCTACTGTCTAGTCGTCTTTGTCCCTCCCTCCCCCCACTTCGCTATTGCTCTGTCTGTCTGTCTGTCTGTCTGTCCGGGCCCCTGTCTGTTCATCTGTCTACCTGGACGCACTTGGACGCCATACGCGTAAGTAAAATAGAAACGACTCAGGTGCATCAAGACCGTATCCGAGAAGTGCAGTGCAATGAGTCTTTATGGCCCATTATGATGAGGATTTTTGCCACTAGGAGCAGCCTCTGGTGAGGATGCAAAAATTAAAAAAATTAAAAATAAAAGTGACTTGTGCAGTTTATATGGCTTTAAGCAACAAGTACGGTGACAGACACGGCTGCGATGTGGCGGCGGCGCGCGCCCAGGAGCCGCCTTTGCGCCGGGCGGTGCTCGGCGACCACCGTCACCGTGTTTCTGATCAACCCGGGTGAGGCAGAGAGAGGACGGCCGCGTCCGTGAGGACGGCAGCCGGGACGCTCGGGCGACTGTGTCCGAAGTGAAAGCAGAGCCGGGCGCGCGGCCCGGGCCCGTGATGCCCGCGCTCGGGAGGCTGAGGCGGGAGGGTTTCCGTGAGCTCGAGGCCGGCCTGCGCTCCAGCCCGAGTCCAGCACCAGCCCGAGCGACAGAGCGGGACCCTGGGCGAAAAAATGACCGATTAGAACAAAAACGATTCGAATAATCCGAACGGAGAGATGGAGACGGGTCCGAGGCGGCGGCGGAGATCCGCTCTGGGTCCAAAACGCCACGGAAAAGCCCATCTGCAAAGTAAAGAAAAGACAGAGCCGGCGGCTCCGGACGCGGCGGGGTGCGCGGTCCCCGCTTTTACCGCGAGGCTGTTTCTTTCCACGGTGCCGCACATTTGGAAACTCGAGTCCCCCGAGGCCGAGCCTCGGCCAAGACACGAAACCACATCCATGACCTCACCGCGGACGCCTTTTTTCTTTTTTTTCCTTTTTCCTCAGAAAAAGTTACTTTGAAGAAGGTTTCGATTTTCCCTCTGGCTCTCGGTGCTCGCGGCCCGGCATTCCAGGGCTGCGCCAGTGAGCAGCTGCTAAGGAAATGGTTTTCTTTTTTTAAAAAACAAGGACGGGGCACTGCTGACGCGGGCGCGCGGGAGGGCGCTGGGCGGCGGACGTTGGGGGCGGGGCCTCGAACGCGCGGAGACCCTCCTGCCTCAGCCTCCCGGGAGCCGGGCCGGCGCTCCCGGCCCCTCCGCGGTCTCCATTTCCGGTGCGGTCCACGCTGCGGGCACCTCAGCGGGAGGTGCCGTGTTGCCCTAGATGATTGGTAATTTCCCCAAGGGGCACTGCTCCAGGCCCGGGGTGACAAACCGGACCTTCACAAAGACACACGCCCGTCACCCCCCCCCCCACGCTGCACTGGGAGGCTGAGGCAGGAGGGTGTCAAAGGCAAGGACCGCTTGGGGGGCTTCCTGGCTCACTGGGCCAGACCTGCTTTCAAA
Organism: Petromus typicus; assembly: GCA_004026965.1. NCBI lineage: Eukaryota > Metazoa > Chordata > Mammalia > Rodentia > Petromuridae > Petromus > Petromus typicus. The sequence goes on along the minus strand of PVIR01041982.1, from coordinate 9,934 downwards.
TTAAAAAATAAATCAAAATAAGAGATTTTATTATTAAAAAGAAAGCCAAAAGGAAGAGCAAGAGAGAAAGAAAGAAAAAAAAATAGAGAGAGAGAGAGAGAAAGAAACAGAGAAAGAAAGAAAGAGTCACGTAGCTCAGCCGGAAGCTCCTGGGTGTAACGTAAAAAATCCTCTCTCCTAAAATTAGAATTCTAATTGCGTAAGCTGAATGACTTTCACCTGGTGTCATGTTCAGTTGGCTAGCAACAGCCAGAAAACTAATTTAACGCACCTGTGTGTCGGCCAGCGGGAAGGAATGCGGCACTTGATGGGCCTGGCACGCGCGTCGGCGGCTCGGGGCTCTGCGCACGTACAGCGTGCATAGTTCTATATATATTTATATTTTTTTTGTTTTTTCTCTGCAAAAACCACTGTATGTAAATTTACAATCACTGCCTCGACACCTTAGATGATAAAAATACCGTAGGAGACAAAGCTTCGTAAGTTATTTTCTGTTTGTAGCTTTTGGATGTGTTTTTGGAAAAAAAAAAAAAAAAAGAAAAGAAAAAATTTCCAAAAAAAAAGGAAAAAACCGCGCGGAGCGGCCAAGGCCGAGGCCGCGCTCGGGGGCGGGTGGTCACCGGGCTGGGCCCGCGCTCGCCGTCGGGGAATGCGCGCGACTCTCAGGCCTTTCTGTCTCATTTTAGTTTTTTGCAGAAGCCACAGAGTGTTTCGCACTGTTTTTCACTGAGGGCGTCATGAAGCCCGTGCGCGCGGGCGGCGAGGGACACCGACGTCGGCAGAGGTTGGGACGGACGGACGGACAGACGGACGGACGGACGGACAGACGGACGGTTTCCAGTGTGAGCTGTTGGCTGGGTGAGGGGAAAATGGGGTGCGCGTGCGCACTTGGCCGTGGCCGTGTCCGAGGCCCCCGCCTTGGAGGCTGAGGCAGGAGGGTCCCGAGCTGGAAGCCGGCTGGGCGAAGGGGGGACTTCGCGGGATCTGGTGGCGAAGGAGAACATTTTGAAAAATGGCCGGGGATGCGGCTTCGTACAAAGACGTTCTCGTCCTTCACGTGCATGCAGGGAAAGAAAGAAAGAGAGAGAAAGAAAGAAAGAAAGAAAGAAAGAAAGAAAGAAAGAAAGAAAGAAAGAAAGAGAGAGAGAAAGAGAAGACAGACACGCCGGGGCCGCACTGCTGGCACAGGCTGGCACGGCTGGGCGCCCGGAGGCGCCTCTGCAGTCCCGGGCGACGGCGGGCAGGTCGGGACCGGGCAGGGCGCGGGCAGGGGCGGGCACGCGGGCACCCACGGCCTGGGCGGCGCTTTGGCAGCGGCCTCGGGGTCGGGGTGTCGTTCGGGCCGGACGAGGCTTGTTGGAAAATGCCCGACGCAGAAGCGAGTGTGGGCACGAGCGCGGCTGTGCCCTGACGTCCATGTGCGCGTGTGTGTCCGTGTGTGTGTGTGTGTGCATGGTGTGTGTCTGCGTGTGCGCGCACGTTTGTGTATGTGTGTGCGTGTGTCCATGTGTGTGCGAGTGGGCATGTCTGTGCGCGTGCGCGCGTGTGTGCATGCGTCTGTGTACGCGTGTGCGAGTGTGCGCACGTGTGCGCGTGCGTGTTTGCGTGTGTGCGTGCGCGTGTCCATGGGTGCGCGTGCGCGTGCGCGTGTCTGTGCGCGTGCGTGTTTGCGTGTGTGCACGCGTGTGTCCATGGGTGTGCGTGCGCGTGCGTGTGTGCGCGTGCGTGCGCGTGCGTGTCACATGAACAGCGATCACACTGCGCGGCCTTGGCCGTGTGCTTGCGATCTCCTTTCCCAGCGTGGTCCGCGTGGCGGGCCCGGCGCTCCGGGCTGCGTGTCCTGCCTGAGCACCCGGCGTGCGGCGTGTCGCCCACCAGCCGCACAAACCCCGCGTGGGCTCGCGCTCCGGTGCGGGCGCCGTGAACTCCGACACGGCCAGGCCCGCAGCGGGACCGGAGAAGGACGTCGGGGCCGGAGCAGACCCGCGCGCGGCCAAGAAACCGCGAGCGGCCCAGCTGGCGTCTGTCCGGCGCGGCGCTGACCCGCGAGGGCACCCACGGTGCCACCCGGGTCTGATCCTCCTTCCTTCCTTCTTTCCTGTCTCCTTGTTCGTGTTTTAAATTCATTTTATTTTGACACAGGCTGCAGGCAAACTGCTGAATTGTTGGATGTAGGCTCCAACCGCCAGAGATCCTCCCGCCTCAGCCTCCCGAGCGCTGGGCTCGCTGATGGGCACCAACACTGAACTGATGATAAATTCAGTGGTTTTCCCTTGTGCGCGCTTGTGCGTGCACGATTTCATTTCAGGGTAAATGGCGTGCAAAGCACAGCTCTAAACTTTGTGTAACTTTGGCCAAAAGGAGAAAATGAGACCAACTTCAAGGAAGAAAAGGAGAATTGGAAGCCTGGAGCCATTGGCACGTGGTGGCCCCTTTAAAAGGCGGGGCTTAGCGGGAGTGACATCACTGAGGGGCGTGGCCCGAGCACACAGTGGGGCCCAGGGAACGCCCTTCTCTTGGGTGTCTGTGTGCCTGTGTCTGTCTGTCTGTCTGTCTCTTTCTTGTAGCTCAGTTAGGAAAAAATCCAGCCCACACCAGCTGTATTCACTGGAAATACCTCATAATCAATCATTCATCATCAATAACTGATAACCAATAATTAATAATCAATGATCAATAATTTCCACAACGAAAAACCTTGGAGTGATCCTAACTGTGCAGAGAGATCAGCTGAACTCAGGGAGCTCGAGGAGAGCGGCCGCCGTGCAGCTTGGCGGTGGGCGATGAGCGCCGAGCCGATGCGAGGATGGATCGTGTGTCACGAGACTCTGACTTGGTACGAACCCTGCAGGACAACGCAGCTTTCGTTTTTTCCCCAGGACCCGCGCCCCGACCCACAGCCCGGCCGTGCTAGACCTGACACATCTGTGCGCCCAAGGGCGATAGTGTTAACCTTTTCCACGGCCCGGCTGGTGATCCGCCTCTTACGTGGAGACCCTCCTGCCTCAGCCTTCTGTGGAATCACGTGGAGATCCTCCTGCCTCAGCCTTCTGTGGAACCACGTGGAGATCCTCCTGTCTCAGCCTCCCAGGGCTGGGTGAGAGGCCGCTCGTGCCCACACCGGGCTGCGGAATCCAACAGCAGCTTCTCGGTGGCACGTGACGGCGGCTTGCGGCTGCTTCGTCGGCGGGCCTGGCCGCGCCCGTGTGGTGCGGGGCCCGTCGTGCGCGACAAGACGACTCTGAAACGCGGACACGCGGACACCGCAGGCCCCGGTGCTGCTCGCCGGGCCGATCCCGGGGCGAACGTGCGCCTTCCTCACGCTCCAACACAGATTTGAACTTAAAAAACATAAAAGGAAAAGACAGCCCCGGTGTGAGTGTGAACGTAGCGAGCGGCAAGGGCGCGGCCACCAGGTGAGGTCGCTCGTGCTCTCGTCCATATTTTCAAGCGAACCTCATATTTGTCAGAGGCGGACGGCATGCCCCGCGCGTTGATGTGTCGTTTTGATCTTCGGTGCCGTTGAGCCGGGACGCCGAAGCGTCTTCGCCCCGGACGGCAACCGGCCAGGTGGCCGAGATCTCTGTGCCGCGCGTGGCGCTGAAATTTGCAGCACGCTAAGGATTATTTTGCAAAGAATAAAATAAAATAAAAAATGCAAAAAATAAAATACAGTTTCCGCGGTGCGGCTCGCACTGGACGCCTGCCGTTCGGCCCCTGCTCCGGCCGCGGGGCGACCGTGTGTCCTGCGTGGACTGCGCCCGCCCGAGACCTCCGCGGGCAACGGTTGCGAATTCCCCTTCGACGCCCCACTGTCCCTTGGCAGCGAGGGGTTCGGTCCAGCAAGGACGGACAAAAGGACGCAGGAAAATTATTCTGAGGAGCCTGAGATGCGCGTTTGCTCGACAGCAAAGCTCTGATGCCGATGCCGCCAGCGCGGCCGGGGGAGACGCGAGCTCTGAGGGCGCCAAAGAGACGCTGCAGCCGCAGGAGAAGGACAAGCAGGAAACGGGCGCGGCCCGGCTGGCGAAGCCTCCAGGTCCCCCGGGAGCCGGACTCCTCCCGCCTCGGCCTCCCAGCACGCCGGCCGCGCGGGCACACACCGCGCTGCCCGCAGACGCACGTGAGGCGGAGACGAGGGGGCAACGCAGGCCGGTGGGAGCCAGTGGCCCATTTTGTCAAGTTCTGGGCACACAGTAATGCTCGCTGGCGAGTGGAGTACTACGCTGCCCCGAAGAAGGATGGGCTTGCGTCGTGTACAGGGCAATGCACGCGCCTGGAGACCGTGATCTCATGTGGAAAAAATCAGACACGCCAGCTTCAGTGTCACATGGTTTTTCATACATGACACACACACAGACAAAGAAAAATAGGAGATCCGTAATAAGATGTAGGGAAATGAATTTTTTCCCAAAGGGGAGGAGATGGAAGGAGCGGAACGGACTTTGTCTAAACCCCAGACTCTTTCTGTGCCTGTGTCACAGCTGAGGCCCGAGTCCGGCTGTGGGCAGTGCCACTCACCAGCTCCTCCGGACGCCATCTGCACACACAGCTGAATCCTCAGGTCCCGTGGGTCGGAGGGCCGATCGACAAACATCTGTAGATATAAGTTATGTCCCCGGCACGACCCGAAAACAAAACAAAGCAAAACAAAAAGCAAAAAAAAAAAAAAAGAAACATTTTTGTTTTCTTTTTTCTTTTTTGGTGAGACGGGGTCTCGCTTTGTGGCTCGGCCCGGGCCCTGCGCTCAGCCTCCGACTCACGGAAACCCTCCTGCCTCAGCCTCCCGAGTGCGGGGCGGCAGGCGTGGGCCACGGCGCCCGGCCAAAGGCGGGTTTTTAAAATGCGCCAAGCAGAAGCCGCGAGCAGCTGTGGGTTGTGAGCGTGGTTGAGAAGACACGTTGCGGTGCGTGGTGACGACACAGGCCGGGAGTCTGCGGGGTGCCCGTCGGGGGGGGAACAGTCGGTGCGCGCAGGTGGCACGCAGAGCTCGGTGCCCTCTGCGCGCTGTGCCCAGTGCCCGCGGCGCCGCGGCCCTGGCGGAGACGGTCCCACAGCGACGAGAAATGCAGCAACGTGCGGGCGCCGTCCCTCCCTCTCTCTCTCACCAGGAGGAGGACTCGAACCCGGCACCGGGCTCGCGCCGCGCTCCGTCCGTCTGTCCGTCCGTCCGTCCGTCCGTGATGACCTGTCTCTGTGGCGCGGCTCCGTCCACCGGGGGCGGGCGGGCACCGGGCAGCCGTGCGCCTCCGGGCACCGGCCGGGCCACTGCGCGCTCGTCGTCGGCACCGGCCGTCGCTCTGTCTGTCTGTCTGTCTGTCCGTCCAACTACCAACCCCGCCCCCCACCTGTCCATGGGCCATCCGTCCACCCATCTGTCCATCCATGTCTGCATTCAACCATCAAACCATCCGTCTGTCTGTCCATCCATCCATTCTTCAATTGTCCATCCATCAAGCCACCTAGGCATGCGTCTGTCCGTCTGTCCATCCATCCATTCTTCCATCCGTTTGCCAATGTGTGCATGCATCTGTCCATCCGTCCATCTGTCCATCCACCCATCCGTTCAACCACCCGTCCATCTGTCCATCCGTCTATCCATCCATCCGTCCATCTGTCCGTCTATCCGTCCATCCGCCCGCCCATCCGTCCATCCGTCCGTCTGTCTGTCCATCGTCCGTCTATGCCTTTCCCGTGCGAATGTCTGTCAGCACTCGCGTCCCCAGGCCCCGCCCCGTCCCCAGGCCCCGCCCCGTCCCCAGGCCCCGCCCCGCCCCAGGCCCCGCCCCCAGCTCCACGCGGTCGTGACGATGACTGTGACGGTGGCGGTGACGGAATCCGGGGCCCTGAGGCGGCGCTCGGTGGGCGGAGCGTCCCTGTCCCTCCACCTTCGCTCCCGTTTCCGCCGTGTAAAACCCTGCGCTTTTCGCGGAGCCGGGACTCGCACTCGGGACCCCGCAGCCCGCGTCCTTCGTCTGCGCCGCCGGGAAACGTCCGCCCCGTGACGCGCACACGGCGGGAGCCGCGCGCCTCGGCCGAAGCGACGGCGCCTGCGCACAGGCCCGGCGGAGGGACTGCGCCTGCGCACACGCCCCGCGCGGCCTCGGCCCGACGGACTGCGCCTGCGCACACGCCCCGCGCGGCTTCGGCCCCTACACACAAACGCGAGAGTTTGCTCTTCCAAAAGAAAGAGAAAAAAAAAAAAAAAAAGAGAGAGAGACTGTCAGGGATTTATTTTCTGCAAGTTCAGGAACCATTCAAAATTCATGAGTTTGCTGTTTTGATCATAATTTAAATCGGTTCCAGATTTCTACCCCAAGGGGGGAAAAACATATATGTGGCTTCATGCTCGCAGGAAACCAAGATCAAAATAGCATATTAAGTGCTCTCAGAGGACTTCTTGTACATATAAAAAAATATTGAGTGAGTTAATAGAAAATAAATCAGAAACAGACAGGACGCCATCTCCCGTTCTGCCTTACAAAAAACTGACAACGTCGCATGGAAAAAAAACATTTGTTTTTTTTTAGGGGGGGGGCACAAAAGAAAATCTAGTTCTGCCCGCTTCTTTGGCTGCGGCGCCAGGATTCGAACCCGGGGCTTGGCATGGGTATCTCACTAACGGCGGAGCACGCACCTAGGAGGCGCCGGTGCCGGCCCAAGCTGACGGACACCTCATCTTTCTCCTCCCTTCCAAAAGTACAAATAAAAAGTGACTGGCATTGGGGCACGCCGGTGCTCACGGGTGATGGCACCGGCCAGGAGGCTGAGGCAGGAGGATGCCTTTCTGTGCCCGGCCGTGTCTGAGCCGCTCCGAGTCGCGTGTCCTGCGGGGCTTTGCCGGGGACGATCGAAAACGCGGTGACGGTTCCCCCGGGAGGCTTTTCCGCCTCGCTGCGGTCTGCGCCTCGCGCTTCCCCGCTGACCTCAGCGCCCCTCCCCACGCCCCGCGCCCAGGCTGTCGGCTATAAATAGCCCCCACATGCGCCGCACACGTGCGGAGGTCAATTCTGCCGTCGAAGCACATTTTAAAAATGGAAACGCGCACAGGGCCCGCACATCTGGGCGCCGGGTGTGCACCAGGCGACGGCCTAGGACACCGGCTCCTTACGGGGTGACTGCGCACGGGAGAATCCGGGGTCACCCCGGACGGGGACCGAGGAGAGAGAGGCCTCGGCGGTGTGAACATCTGTCCCCTTCCAGTCTCAAACGCACGGAGACCCCCCTGCCTCAGCCTCCCGAGGGCGGCGACGACAGGCGTGAGTCACCGCGGCCGCCTAGCACAGGTAACTTTAGTGCCTCTTCACGTTCTCACTTCCGTCTCATCACGGTCACTCCCTAGACATTTTTTTCAGTGCACATTAAATGTGAGGAGGTTGGGGGAAATATTTTCTGCCCCCAATTCTCGCCCGCCAACTTGTCCTACAAGGCCGGGCTGGAGCTCACTGGTCCCGGCGTCTCTCAGGCAAGTGCAGGGACCGGCTCTGATGCTCAGTAACCACACGGCGCAGTGCCGGGCGCGGCGGCTCACGCCTGTCAGCCCAGCCCTCGGGAGGCTGAGGCAGGAGGGTTGCTGAGAGCTGCAGGCTGAGCTCAGGGCCGGCCTGAACTAGAAAAGCGAGACCCTGCCTCAAAAAACAAACAAACCAAAAGCAAATAAAGCAACAGAGGAGAAAAGCCGAGAGACTGGACCTGCTTTATACCTTTTCCTGCCCACCCCCCCAAAAGTCTTTGAGGTCCCCGACAGGGTCCAAGCTGGGGCTCTCTCGACCCGGTTCGCTCTCCAAAAGCACCGTGTCTGCACAGTCCCGGGTCGGGGAGCAGGAGTTTTGGGGACCCGCGTGTCCCTGTGCTGCTCCTGGGCGTCGGTGTCTCCGGCACCCCGACAGGCCCAGCGGATCCGGGCTCCGAGACGGGCTGACGCTAGGACCTTACGGCTGGGGCTCGGCTTGGAGCCCTCCGTGGGAGGAGCTTGGGGCGGAAGTGACGTCACTGGGCGGGCCGCGCAGGGGATTGTGGGAAGAAGAAGCGCCATCTTGCTCCTGGCCGTGGGCTGTGTTGATCTGCCCGTCGCCCTCCCCGCCTCGCCCGGGGAGAACTCAGTGTAGGCCGCGTCCCGGGCGCTTTCTCATCCCTGGGACAAAGTATCCAATACCTAGAAAAGGAAAGAAGACGAAACCAGAGAAAAGTTTAGTTGGCGGCGGGTCTCAGAGGGTGCATGCCATGGTCGGTGGCTCCGAGACAGGAGCGTTATGTCTCTGGAGGGCAAAGTGTCCACTCGGGGAGAAGCCGACGACAGCCCCAGAAAAGTGCTTCTCCTTGTGGGTGGGCGTCCAGCACAGTACCCGGGCTGAAGTCCGGCGTGAGATCCTCCTGCCTCGGCCTCCCGAGGGCGGCGACGACAGGCGTGTACCACCGTGCTGGCCACAACCCGTATCTGTAACGTGCCCACCCTGCTACCGACCGAGTGTGTGCCCTACCCTCGGGGTTTGGGGAAGAATTTTTTTAAAAATACTGCTCTTAAAAAAAAAAAGAAAAAGCTCTGAAAAATTACCTTTTAGTCGTCTGCTTGGACCTGGCGCCCGGGCCTGGAACTGAGATTAAAACGCGGCCCTGGGTGCGCGGCCTTCGTCCCGACGAAAGCTCGGCTGTCCTGAGTGCCGCCCGCCGGCCGCTTCCTCTGCGCGTCCCGGGTCCGAGCTCTGACTTCGGCGGCTCGTGGCATTTTCTGCGCCCAGCGCGGCCGCCCCCCGTTTCCCCGGAGCCTCTTCACCTCATCTTCTTTTTTCTCTGTTGAGAAATACGCATCTCACTAATCGTTGCTGCAGTTTTCACCGATTTTGAAATCCGCGGTGACCAGTCCCTGCGGATTAACCGCTCACCGTTGGTTATTATTATTATTACTATTATTTTTAATGATCTACACTCCCCAAAGTCACACCCTAAAGAGAAGATGCACGTCGTGTGGGGTTTCTCTCACCGATTGCAGAGGTCTGGTGCGGAACCGCCCGACGCGGTGACGTGCGGCCGTGACTCAGCGCTCAGGAGGCTGAGGCAGGAGGATCGCCCTGCGTTCGAGTCATTCGCCTTGTTATTACACGCAGTGTGTGGAGCCAGATGTGGTGGTTTTTGCCAAAAGTAACATGGGTCGATTTGGGGGGAAAAAGATCCTCGAGGTACACGGCTGTGCCGGAGACCAGCAGCCGAACCCCGAGTTCCCCGTGAGCGCGTTCACATGGACAAAAAGGAGCAACAGGGAATCTAGGCTTTTCGTGTACAAACTAAAAAAAAAAAAAGCTACGGTTTTCCTGTGCGCGTTTAGGAAGCTGGGCTCGTGGAAGGAGCCTGGAGAGCCGACGCGAGGCCGGGTGGGCCCGGGAATCTTCGCCAAAGGTCGGGGCTGAAAAAACGGATTATTGCACTTCTGAGGACGAAGCACAGAAGTTCATTTCGTGCGCGGACGGGCGGACGGGCCACGGCCCCGCCCGCTGGGGACCCTGGCCGGTGTCCCCAGAAAAAAAGTCAGAAACAAGACTCGCAGAAACGGATTGATTGGAAAAGTAGCACCTGGGGCGCGTCGTCCCCGAGTGGCCGCGAGGACGTCGCTGATTAGAGGGTTTTCAGGAGCCGTTACAGCTGCCGGCTCGATAATGACACCCCTTTCCTGTCTTTTCTCTGCTTGTTTTTTTGTTAAGCAGGGCCCTTCCGACCTCGCGGGGTCTGCATTTTCTTTCTCCATCGGGACCTGAGGAAATTTTGGGGTGATGGTATTTGACAAGTCCCGGGATTTTGGCTTGCTTTCTGGGCTCCTTGGGCGTTGGTTCCAGGCTACTTTTATGTCTAAAAATCCTCTGCATTTCACAGCTGGAATCCACTCACGCTGAAAAGAAGGGTTCTTGTGTAACTCTTACGTGTCCATGAAAAATTATTAAAA